>JASDQU010819869.1:8067-20135 GCA_032191745.1 Picea mariana
TGGAGATGATTTGTTGATGATATATTGCTAATATATGTTGCTGATATGTATTCACATCTAACTGATTATTAATGAAAACAATGAGTAATGAGTAAATGTCGAATGCTAACTAATGAGTTTTGTGTTAGAGGGAAGTTTTGGGAAAAAGATCCCCACACTCATTCATCCCCCCTCTAAGTGTGGTAGGTGTGTCCAACAACCCTGCCACCCTAGTTTTTCTAGTTGTAGCTAGATGGAAGATACAACTCCCTGTGTTCAAGCACCCACTTGAAATTCTGAGGACACCAATCCTACCTTGCACCTCCCTACCACCCTGAAATATAAATGTTCGTATTTTTCAACTTTATCATAGCGATACAACATTTATCTATGGATTACCAGTATCATAGTTTTTCTGCTACACTGCTCTTCTCTGCCTGCATTAGTGTCTCTCTCCTCGCATCTGCTATGATTTTTTTTCTTATCTCAGATATGTGTTTATGTTCCTTGCTTCTTATGTGCTTCAGCTTCTACAAACCACATGCTTCTACCCACATCAATCAAACTCAACAACAACAACCTCCTCTTCTCTGTTCTATGTATATTTATAATGCCAAGTCCTCTGCCAGATCATACAGCTAAATATTCGTCCCCTATGACGATTACGTTGAATCTATTCTTCATCCATGGCCATTATGCTGAGACTTTTCATCATTAGTGGTCATTCCTGAGATTCTTTGGCTTCTCTGGCATCTAAATTCTTCGACACTTTTCCATCTGTCAATCATCTCTATGATGAGTCTTCATTCCACTAGAAGTTACCTTGATACTCTTCAACTCCTATGGAGATCACCCTGAGATTCTTCAAATTCTCTGGTAGATGCAATCAATCATTTTCTGCAGTTACAATCAGTACATCTCTAGTAGTTACTGAGAGAACCTCTCCTCGCCCATGCCTTTTCATCCTTTTCCATTCCTGATAAATCTACAATGTAGTGGCTAGATTTTATGGCTAAGCCCCTTCCTTTCACATGACCATCGATGATGACCATACGCCTAACAAACAGTCGTTTCATGATTTCACATTTTGGGTGATTGACTGCAAGTCACCTCAATTTTCCCAAATCGTGAAACTCCAAGGTGGAGCCTAGCAAGACTAGCTCCTTCCCTTCTCTTCCATTGCTGTGACCACTGGCTGTGACCACATCCTTATTCAAAAAGGCATTTCACAATTTTGGTGATCTTCGTTGTAGATCCTAGTGACGTGTTATCTCCTCCCTTAATATTCATCAATGTGACCACCAATTGTGACCAAGGTCCAAGAAAGAGGGGTGCGTCACAATTTCGCATATTGTGAACTCCTGCTATGAGTTGCCTCAAGACTCCCAACTCACGAAACTCCGAAATGATTCATATCACACCAACGGTTGAGATCTTTTTTGTGTCTCCGGACTTCAAAGATTTCAATTCTCAAAATCTCATTCATGCTTCCTTTGCTTTTCCTAGAGTTGACAATGCACTGACGTATGTCCTCGCTGACTTAGTCTGCCACCTATCCTTGTTGACATGGTCTGCCATGATCTAATGGTCATTGTCTAATCTCTAGATCCGATGGCTGACGAAACTTTGCATTCCAGGGATTTCAAATTTCAAAGTTTCCTGAGTGTAAACTCCTCACATCTCTATATCCGAACTGAGTGTTGTTTGTTTGATTAGGATCTTGGATCAATGGCTTGATCTCTCTGTGATGCAATGTTTCTATCTTATCCTGTCCTTCCACTCAAAATTGATCGGATGGCTATGATCAGATTGCGACTTTGCGTTTCGAGTGTTTGAACATGAGCCGACCATGACTCTTCCAACTCCGGAATCCCAATTTTTTGAAACTTGCTTGAGATAAACGACCCACAACCCTCTATGATCCAATTGTCCGAATCTTATTAGGACTTCGCATTTTGCAAATTTGGAGGAAAAATCACCTTTGACTTCTCTAGCTCGTGAGTAAGCTAAATGCTGATCTCTCACCACGTGTCCTCTAGATGGAACGACCTGGATCATTTCACGACTTTGCATATCACAAGTTCCTACAACTCTCACCTTTGACTTCTCTAGGTTGCGATTCAATGAAATTTTGATCTCTCGCCACATGTCCTCTAGATCCAATGATTCATATCTCATTGCAATTTCACATTTCGCTGAATTGGAGGATGGCTCTTGGCCATTATCCTCTTCGTAGTTATACTGGATCCAACGACTACTAGTCCTTCACACTCTGATCCAATGGCTGAGGTCTAATATCCTCCTCTGCGTGCTCCTCCTATCTGGACTCTGATCTAACGACCATCGGGTATTCGGGATTGGTGATCCAATGACCACTATCGCTCCTCCTCCTGAGATTACGCATCCTCTCGAATTGGAATAATTTATAAGTGTCAAAGGTTATGCGACCTTTGATCCTTCTGAGAGCCTTGATGTATGGGATCTCATCTACGTGTCTCATAATTCTATCTCTCTTGAGATTTGGAAAAAATTTCGCTCGGCCTTGGCGCACACTTGCGCTATGCATGAAACTCTACGCTATTCCTCCTTAGCTTCTCGAGCTTGCTCTTATGTGTCTTCATTATTGTTCTTTCCATGCACACTCTTCTTGTAAACATTTTGTGTCTTTGCTGCTATTATTTCCATTAATGACAAGCACACTCTGCCTATAAACATGCCAACAAGGCCATCACCTTCAAACATCATTCTTATTTTCTTTAAGTCGACCACAGTAGAATTGTTGAAAGCCCAATCAATTCCTAATAGCACAGGATAAGGACAACTATCATCAACTATCTCAATTACTTTGAAGTCTACAAATGTTCTTACCCGGTTGATGTCCACAGGGACATGCTCTAGTTTCCAAAGGGGATTACTGCCTGCTAATTAGCCATCCTGAGACTAATAGGGGAGTGAATCAACTTAGGTTTTCCCATCAGTTCCTAGGTTTTCTTTGTCATAACATTGACTTCTGACCCTAATTCGAGGACCACACAATCTATGTCATAGTCCCCAATCTGAGAATTAAGGTCTAGTTCCTTGTTTGTCCTTCTCTTTCTGGATATTTGATGTACTTATATATTCAACAGAGGATATACCTTCCCTGGCTCATACTGTCTGATCAAGTGTTTTATTTCTTGCACAACTCTTTCATCCTTAATCAAATCAATGAACGTATACAAGAAACCGATAAGCTTGCTTACCTCTTTTCCTTCTCTAGGTGATGCAGACTGATCGAATTCTAGAAGCATCCCACATTCTCTCACTTTTGGTTGTACCTTCGATGAATAAGCATGTTCCCCTCCAAATTCTCTTCTTTCCTCTTCAAATGTATGCCTCTCCTTCCTTGGATCAACAAACTGTGTCTTCTCTATAGCTCTTCTGATCCCTGATCCCTATGTAGTTTTTTCTGGAGTCACTTTGTCTTCTCCTGTAACAACACCTTCTCTTGTGATAAGAATGACTCTAGGATCCTCTCTGCGATGTTCAAATGATATTAATTGGACTTGTTTTTTTCCTCCTCGCCTCTCCTGAAGTTTCGCTAACAATGCTGGACAATCCTCAATAACATGTTCAAATGAGTTGCAGTAGTTGCAAGTGGTACAAGGGTTCTAACAATATCTTTCCAAATGACTTGACTTTGCATAGTTATAACAAATGATATGACCTCGACCTCGACCTACACCTCCTCCTCGTCCTCTTCCTATGAATCCACCCCGAGGATTGAATTTTCCTCTTCCTGGGGACTTAAAATGTGTAGCATTTCCCTCCTGCTACATCTCTCCTTGAATCCGATATGTATCACTTTAACTTTCATGCAAGAGGTCATAATCCCTACAATCCTTCTCATCATGCCCCACAGATTTATATAATGTGAATTAAAGGTTGGTAGGTGTCTAGACATATTTTTGCATGTAATAACATTCACCAGGGTGTTGTCTATTTCTACATACCTCACACCAAGTTAGAGTAACCTTATTGAAAGGGCTCAAAGCTCCAGAGGCCAAATACTCATGAAATAGGGGATAATGCTCCTTGTCATGGTCCTCTGATTTTCATATGATACACTAGATTTCTTCTCTTTTATCTTTTCCCTTTTCTTTCTTCATATCTTCGACCTGCAGAGATAAGCTAGTTAGTTGACTCAAACTTTGACTCGTATTTGAGATGGATTCTCCCATAGGTGTTGACTCTAGTTTCATGGTGATCTCCAATGCCTCAGCTTGTGAAGCGACCTTCTGTTGCATTAGAGGAAATTTGATCTGTGGTAAGAGGGAAGAAATGAACCATTCTTTCTTCTGTTTGTCTGGAATCTGAAATCTGAAGCGACCTGTCAAGGTCTTAAACCTATGATCAAACTCCCAAATAGGTTCAACTAATCTTTGCTTGATTTATTTTATTTATGTAATGCACTGTGACTCCGACTTAGGTTTCTTGAATTCTTCACTCAATGCAGTCTTGATATCGTTTAGCGGTTTAGGCTGTGAAACCCCTTTAACAAACTTCATGTACCATATCAGTGCGTGATCTCTCAAGGTTGTACTAAACTAATCTCTCTTAATAGTCTTATCATTGACTTTATTAATACTCCATACAGCTTCGCATAAAAACCAGTGTTGATCAAGATATTTAGATTCATCTCCTCTAAGGATAGGTAACCTCATTTCATCTTCCATAGATATTCCTAGGTTTCTTGATTGATTATGTATTGAACTGTTGGTAACAGTTCTCTGAGTTCTCTGATAACTCTGACTACTCTAGTTACTTAATGTTGCTAAAACAACAGGAGGAGTAATAGTACTTAATTCAATGTTAGGCGCAGTTCCTAAAGTTTCTGATTCTTCTCGGTGAGGTTCTTCAGTCTTCCCTTTCTTTGCCCTAGCGGACTCTGAATGTTCCTCGTTCAGTAACTCTTCTTCTTCTCCACTATAGAACCCTTCATCTTGTGCCATTGGCTCGTGAGTCTACTCAAACAGGTTCACCATAGGAACCTCTCTGAAGGTTCTCCCGCTATGTGTATGTCCAACCTTTGTGTCGTTGTCACTGTCTGAGTTATTGAACATTATCTTTTTAGTTCGAATGACTACTATATCTTCAGAATATTCTTCTCATGCAATAGCATCTTGATCTTCAACTTCAAAAAGTGTAAAAAATTTCCTCTTGGTCCCTTAAAAAAATATCTCTCTGCTTGGCTATATGACTCCACTCTGTCAATAGAAAACTTAGCAATGTAACCTCCAATAGTGCTATCAAACCAGTGATATACTATTCTTGACACAACATTATCAACTCTCTTGACCTTCTTGATCAGCGGCGATGTCCAAACCATAGGTGGTCTAGGTCCGATTTCAAACTGCGTAGCTGTTAATATAGCTAACCACTCGTATATATCCTTATGAATTCCTCCAAAGAAAATATTGTGTGTATCATTAAAGATATACCTTCCCAGCCAATCCTCTGTACTAAGATTAGGGTTCTTTTTCTAGGCTTCAACGAAGTCATTTTCTTGTTCTTCTATCCACTTCTGAATCTTTGTCTTTGATGGAAACCACCTTGACATTCCTTCAAGAAGATCCTTGTCCTGGCAACAAAACCATTTGTTGGCACAGGAGCAGACCCATGGTTCACCTCTAACAGTGCACCAATAAGCCCTAACTACTGGCCCTTTCGGTAAAAACTTTGAAGTAGATGCAGTCTCACCTGAAGTAGCAATAGGGGGTTGCAGGACACAAGTGTCTACACGCAGAAGAAATGCAAGTGAATCCAAAACAACAACACAGAGAGGTAGTTGTTTTTTACCAACTTAAGCCTACTTCGCACAGTATATCTCAGATCTAGCACAATAATGCAATTATAGAATAACAGAAAGAAAAGAACACATCATCAACCATAGAGGAAAACAATATATACATGGTTCACCTTCTCCCTAGAGCTACATCCACAAAACTGTTCTTCTTGATATATTAAATGGAAACATACAGTTCTATCTATGCTCTTAGCTTACTGATGTATATCTCTCTCCTCTCTTCTTCTCTCCCCTCCTTGTGCACCCAAATTCATGGTTGATCGTCACACCCAGTTGAAGATCCATGATACAATAATTCTCTCACAACGCAATGCTTCTCTCGCACACAACAATAATCACTCTCTTAACCCTCAATGACGAACTCTTCTTCTCTCATCTAGATATTTATTTATACATTACAATGACTCCCAGGCAACCTTAGATTGAAGTCTAAGTGTCAAAACCCTAAATCCAAAACCCTAGGTGTCTAAAACCCTAGGTCCACTTGACCCGCATTTTTAGGGCTTCACCAGCCTGTCTTTCCTTCTTTTCTGTGAGGTGCTCCAAATCACTCACTGGCGTCTTCTTCTTCTTGTTGAATTTTCCATGATCCATGTTTCCTTGTTGATCTATCTTCCTTGGTCTTCTCTTCCAATGGCTAGATTTTCCTTCCTTTGCTCCTTCTTTTTTGCTTCTTTGACCACTTCAACCTATTCTCATTCAATGTGCTTTCCACGCAATTCTCACTTCACCTTTATTCCTTACTCTCCTCTTTTTTCCATAACCAAGGGCCAACAATATGCCAAGAAATACAATATGTGCCTCAACCCTAAAAAGATGTATCAATGATAAATATTGATTATACCGACACTGTATTTCTATAGATCTAAATTATACAGAAAGTCCCATGCAACCACTAATCTCTCTAGGGAAAATCCTCAAACCCCCATAACCATTTCTCATGTAAACACAAAATATAACTATACATAGAAATAAGACATACCTTTTGAACCAGTAGATAGATCTGATAAACCTGATTACTGTAGATCTTCCTGGGATTTTTCTTTCAGACTCTAGAGACCCAACATTTTTATCTTCTCAAGTTTTTAGGCTTTACCCTCATGTACATTCCCTATTATACCGCCAACCCGCATACATACATGCCATACTCCACTATAGCCCGCATACACCTAAAAACCTAGGGGTTTTTTAGGATTTTCTGAAAATCTAAAACTTTAACGGTCAACCCTTCGTGATACCTCATACTTATGCAAATTTAGATGTATCAATGAGTACCTGCAATAATCCTTACACAATAATAGATATTCAATGTGCTCAATAAGTGCTAATAGGAGAGCCTTGATATTTTATTTCTACTTCCGTGTAGCTTCCTCAAGGGGTTAGCTTCAACCAACATAACCCAATTTACTTCTTTTAGGGCTAACCCGCTCCTAATCACTTGTCCACTTCTAACCCACTTTGCCACAAATAGTAAAATCTCCACTTCTAGTTGCAACTAATTTATTTTTAATTATTTTCTTATTGCAACAACTTAACCCATGATTAAATCCTAGTTTCACTTACTTGACTAGTCAACTTCTTCTCGAAGCTTCTAAAATAATTTTGACTTATTTGACTTCTAGATAACTCATGAGGATTCTCCAACTTCACAAGGCCATAACTCTATAACTGTGAGGAGTTATGTGGTTTGCCACATATCATCATAAATGGCATCAAATGTACTATCCATCTAGAATATTCTTACCTACAAATATATTAAACTTCATACCATTATACATCAATCAAACTGAACTCCCTTATCCATATTGTTGGGGATACTAAAATTTGTTGCCGATTTGATTCAAGGGTTGACATCAATGAAAACCAACCCAATTAATCAATAATATCCCCCTTTGGCATTGATGGAAACACTCTGATGCAATACTGAATTCATATTTCTTATGCTTTCTTGTGACCATTTATCCCCCTAGAAGCATGCCTCTGTGCTCTCTCTCCAAGCATCGAACTCTCTCTCCTACATCTGATAAATCTCTCCCCCTTTTACATAAATGGAAAAGGTAACTTCCCATCTGGGGATGATCCCCTAAAAAAAATTTCCTTGGGGCTTCTCCCCCTGATCTAGGTGGATATCAGTGGCCACCCACCTTTTCCAACTGGCTCAAAACAACTTTCTGGTAATTTTGGCAATTTACTATTTTTAGCAGGTTTTAACTTCCGGGGCCATTTTGAGGGTCTAAATGAAGGTTTTTCGAGATCAAGGTTCTCAATGATAGCTGAAGGCATGACTAAGCCCTCAAAATTAATCTCCTCAATGATACCTTTCCAACGAGCTATCATACGCCTAAAACAGAGATCGTATACAAAAGTTGCGGCCCCGGGAAGTTGATGTACTAACTTACCCAAACGGGGCCCACATGAATTTTGGCGCTTCATCTCCTAGGATTAGGTTTTTGGATGTCTAGAAATTTTGGCATTTCCATTTACTGTAAAAGGGTCTTCAGAGCCTCATTGTAATCATCTTCTTGCAAATGCGAGTAGTCATCACATCTCTTCTCAAAGATAAACTGCAGCCATTCTAGTGAATCTTTCACTCTGTATTTTTACAGTCTCTGTACATTTCTCTGATTAATAGAAATCATGTATTACTGTATATCTGTGTTTATGGTTTCATCTCTGATACATTTCTGTTATATTATTGAATATCTGCAATATCTCTGTGCATTTCTTTATTATATCTCCGCTCTCATTTCGTGCCGAAAATAATCTGGATCACCCTTTGACTGAACTCTTCCTGAACTTGCTCCCCCAACCTGAATTTTCCTATGTATGGTGTTTCCTCATGTAAATCTAATGCATATAAGATAATCATTCAAAAGAATTCATTTTGGAGTAGAAATTACTCCGAGTCTATGGTGAAGATACTCAAAATATTTCCTTGGAAGCAATTTTGTGAAGATATATGCATCATGTTCCTTTGTTCCCACATATTCAACTATGATGTTCTTCTCTGCAACCTAATCCTGTAGAAATTGATACTTGATTGGAATGTGCTTCGTCTTGGAGTGCATCACTGGATTCTTTGAGATACTGATAGCGCTTGTATTATCACAATATATAGGAATGGGTTCATTATACTCAACCTGTATATCTGTCAAAGTTTGTTTCATCCATACAACCTGTGTACATTATGATGTTTTTGTAATATACTCTGCTTCGGCTGTAGACAATGATATTGATGACTGTTTCTTGCTTAACCAAGATACGAAACACTCACCCAGGTAGAATAACGATCCACTGGTGTTTTTTCATTCATCAATGCAACCTGCCCAATCTTCATAGGTGTAGGAAATGAGTGATATATCCTTTCCTTTTGGATACCATAATCCAAACTCTTATGTTCCCTTGAGATATCTAAAAATCATCTCCACTGCTAGAACATGTGATTCCTTTGGTGTTGCTTGAAATCATGCCACATTTCCAACTTCCTGCATTACATCTAGTCTGGATGTTGTCATGTAAAGTAAGCTACCAATCATTGACCTGCACTGCCTCTGATCTATAGAATTTGAATCATCATATTTTCTCAACTTGCAACTGGTTTGCATAGGAGTGTTAATTGGTTTGCAGTATTTCATTCCGAACCTATTTAGCATTTCTTTGATATACTTAGTTTGAGAAATACAAATGACTTGGTTTCTTTGACATATCTGAAGACCCATAAAGAAGTTTAGTTCTCCAAGTAATGACATTTCAAATTCATTATGCATATCCTTTACAAATTTATGGCTTAACCTGTCATCATCACTTCCAAAAATAATATCATCAACATAAACTTCAATTAATAAAATACTATCTTGAGTTACCTTGATGTAGAGATTGTTGTCTTCATTCCTCTTTTAAATCCTTCTTGTTGTAGATATCTATCTAGTCTAGAGTAACATGCTCTGGGAGCCTATTTTATACCATACAAGGCCTTCTTCAACCTGCATGCATAATATTCATTATCTGACAGTTGAAATCCTTGTAGTTTCTCAATGTAGACTTCTTCTTCAAGTTCCCCATTCGTAAAGGTTGATTTCACGTCCATCTGGTACACTTTAATATTCTTGGAGCATGCATAATCTAAGATCAATCTAATTTCTTCCATTCTAGCAACTGGGGAAGACGTCTCTTCAAAGTCGATCCCTTCAACCTCTACATATCCTTTACATACCAATCTAGCTTTGTTCCTGGTAACCTATCCATCTTCATTCAATTTAATTATGAAAACCCACTTTGTGCCAATCACATCTGTGTATCTTGGTCTTGGAACCAATTCCCAAGTGTCATTCTTCTCTATTTGATCCAACTCTTCATTCATGGCCTTTTTCTAGAATTCATCCTTGCTAGCTTCTTCAAAACTGTTTAGTTCAATCGAAGATCAAAGTGCTAGGTGTAGTTGTTCTGGTGAACACATTTTTCTTCTAGTCTCAATTCCTGCATATTTGTTCCCAATAATATGATCTTAAGGATTATTCTTTTTTACTTGTTTGCTAGGTGTCTTTGGAGGTATTTGTTGAACTTGATATTATACTTCTATCTGATCTTCTTCATCTTCCCTTTCTGCAACTTCTTCATCCTTTTCTTCTTCTTCATAAACCTATTCCACTGATTCTTTTTCTTCTTCCTTTAATTTTTGTCCAGTTGTTTCATCAACTGTTACATTGATGCTTTCCACAACTTTGTTAAGCCTTACATTGTAACACTTGTATGTTTTCCTTATACTTGAGTAACCAACAAGTATTCCTTTTTCTACACGAGAATCAAACTTTCCCATTTTGTCATCTTCTCTTTTGATGTAGCATTTGCTTCTGAACACTCTGAAGTGCTTCACATTTATTGGTCTTCCTTTCCATAGCTCGTAGGGAGTTTTTTCACTCTTGTTTTTAATAATTACTCTGTTTTGAATGTGAATTGTTGTATGCACTACATGTCTCCAAAAGACATCTTTCAATTTAAAATCCATTAAC
This sequence comes from Picea mariana, assembly GCA_032191745.1. Classification (NCBI taxonomy): domain Eukaryota; kingdom Viridiplantae; phylum Streptophyta; class Pinopsida; order Pinales; family Pinaceae; genus Picea; species Picea mariana. The sequence continues at coordinate 18,901 of JASDQU010819869.1, forward strand.
ATTGTTTGAGCCATTTCCTATACTGTCTTGTTCTTTCTTTCAAAAACTCTGTTCTGTTGAGGTATCCTAGCAACAAATAATTGCCTTTTTATTCAATGATTGTTGTAGAAATCCATAAATTGCTTTAAATTAAACTCTCCTCCATTGTATGATCTAAAACATTTGACTTTTGAATTCATTTTCTTGTATACCTTGAAGTTCTCAAATGCCTCTAATTTCTTACTGAGAAAAAAAACTGTAGTAATTCTTGCATAATCATCAACCAATAACATAAAGTATTTATAACCTTTTAAATCCTTTGTTCTATTTGGTACAACTAGATCARTATGCACAATTTCCAGTGGTCTTGTTGTGGAACATTCCTTTGATTGAATCTGGTCTTTGTTTTCTTTGCTTGTTGACATTGATTGCATAATGTGTTGGTTGGATTTGTGATCTGGGGAATTTCTATAAATACTTCCTTTTTTATGACTTTGAGGAGGTTATCGAAGTTTATGTGACCCATTCTTTTGTGCCATAGCCAAACTTCATCTCGCTTTCGTAGAAAACACTTTTCATTTCCAATTTCACTTAATACATATATGTTTCTTGAAGTTGTTGCAATCAATTTTATTGATCCTTAATTTATTATCTCTCACTTAAGTGAATCGAACATAATTTTATGACCTTGGTCACACATTTGAATTACACTTAGAATATTATGTTTCATATCTTCCGCTAGTAGAACATTTTCTGCCTTGGTGTTCTTGTTTCCAATTTTGACTGTGCCATTTCTAATGATTCTAGTTGAATCATCATTTCCAAAGGAGACTGATCCATATATTTCCTTTCTCAATGTAAGAAACATGTCTTCATCACCTATCATGTTCTTTGAGAAACCACTATCAACATACCAACCACGTTTCTTGTGTTTATCTTGTAGGGCGAGTGTGCATTCTGCATTGTTAAACTGATTCTTCTTTCTTATCCATATTCTCAATTGAGGTTCCTATATGTGACTATTGTCATTCTCTAGAAGGGACAATCATTCTACAATATTTGGCCATGTGTCCAAATTTTTTTCACTTGTAACATTCCACTTCAATGCTCAATGAATCAAACCTGTTGTAGCTTCTTCTTTGTGTTTCACTAGGCGTTCTTGGATAAACATTATGTGCATGAATTTCAAATTTGTTCATGTTCCTACTATTGGAATCATCTTCTTAATTTCTCTTATTTTTCTTGTGAGGAAATTT
>JASDQU010819871.1:14156-35134 GCA_032191745.1 Picea mariana
AATCTCATTCCCAAATAATAGAGAGAGCAAACCCCATTGATAATGTTTACAACAATATAAAATAAAAAATAAAAAATAAAAAACAAGAAAACTAGGGTTTGTAGTGTTTTTTATTTTGTAAGCTAATTAATTGTATTACCTTCAAAAAAATGATGTACATACATACATAATATGACATGGTGTGTGGGATGCCAAAAGAGGAAACCAATGCCAACACTAGGTCTCAAGTGTCGCCAAATTTCCAAGTCTACTAAAAAGTTTACAAAGTGTGCCTAGATTCAAAAGGATCCTGAAAATTGTAAGAAAAACCATAGCTGAGAAGATGAATCATACTCCAGGCTTCCCATTGTTTCCATCACTATGAGGGGGATACAACCATGCTGGAGCAAAGGCATAAGTTTGACGACATGCCAAACAACAATGACCAATTGGATGGCCTGAGAGTGAGTCATAGAGTGCCACTAGTCTTTGATTCATAAGCTCTTGACAAACATGTTGCTCGACAATGTCCCTTTGGATGTCAAATATTAGCTGAAGCTGCTCATCCAAAAACCTGCGGTGATGGTATTCTTTTGCACACCTTCAAACGTCTTCCTCTTGGGCTTGAAATAGACTACCTGTCTAGGTGAGCCGAGCTCGAAGAATGTGATCCTCTGGTTGAGTTATGCTAACTGGAGGTGGAGTAGAGGCGACCGCATTGTCTAGATTTTGAGTTGATGGTATCTCTTCCTCCACTATTGTGTAACCCAAAAATTCTTCTTTGTGATGATTGACCACTGAATCATTTGCATTGGCTGAGGGGCAAGAGGGACCATAGACACTAGGAGAAGGAGAGGGAGAACAACGATGACGAGAGAGGATACAAAAAGAACCTGAGCCTCTTTTGGGCCTCCCTCTTTCCCGAGGCATGATGCAAGGGGGAAACCAAAGAATCAGAAGATAGAACCATAAGAGACCAAGGCTAGAGAGGTGACAAAAGGTTATAAAAGAAATATCAATGCTTCTACCAAAAGTGAATGAGAAAAGCACTTGAGTCTTCACTGAAAAAATGGAGGAGGATTTCAAATGGGTCGGAGCCATGAGGATCGACATTAATAAAACACAAACAACTTTCAAATCTTCAATACTAAAATTTGCAGAATGCGCCAACAAAGAGATCAAAGCAATTAAGATTGGCATGAGTTGATATCCACAGAGCAATGAGCTAGTATAAATGCACTGCCTCGGAGATGGAGAAAAAGGATGGGAGGTTGTGTTGGAGGAAAAATGTTTTAATGTCATGATGCACTACGTGGCACTCCATCTAGGAGGGGGGGTTGTAGTGTTGAAGGTAACTCTAAAATCCTTCTATTTTATGGAAAATACTATAAATACTAATATGAATAATAAATATTTGTTTTTGAATTTTTGAATAAATTGAGAGTAAATTTGAAATGAATAGAATGTAGTTACACACAATAAATTTATTATTTGCATATTTGTATGTGAGCTGCAACAATCCCTTGCAAATTTGAATTTTTAGAAAAATATGTCCACTTCAAAGTCTTCCCTGGTAAATCTCTCTTGCACAAGTCTCCCCTCCAATTTTTGAAAAAATAATGAAATAATGACTAGGGTTTTCTTTTATAAACTTACTTTTACAAATGAAATTATCACTCATTATTTTCCTTGATATTTCGAGCAATAATGATAAATGCACACATTTTTTTTCAATTTGGCCCACAATGTGCCTTACAGACATAGGCACATCAGTGCACTATGTTGAATTAAATGCATTGAAAAAACTGCGTACAATGAAAATAGAAGTGCAAACCTCCACAATTAGAACTTTGTGAAGGTTATTGCATAAGTTTATTGTTAGTGCGTATCCTAATTTAGTGCACTGATGCATTTAGGATATATATAGACATTGATATGTTGAATTTGAATTAGGAACCTCAATTACTTTAAAAAAACCTCCAAAAATTTATTTCGAGTTAAAATGTTACATTCTTCCCAAAATTTGTTTTAAGAATATAGACACAATTGATTATGGTTTTGGCTAAAATACATGGAAAAAAAATCAAATGGCAAATTCTTCAAATTCCAACTCATTCCATATCATTCCAAATTAATCAAGTTCTCCCTTTCCATTTGTAGTAAGTCCCGATTTTATTTATATTTTGATTATCTAATTGAATTTATGGTGCCTTTACACATGCATTTGAATAATTATGCATTGAGTTTTGTAGGATCTCGATTCAAGTTCAAGTTTGGATGCGTAGGATATTGCACTGGTCCAAAAACATTGCAATATCTTATGAGGAGAAATATATTGCAGATAGATAGTATACAAAAATGGAGAGCCACTTTACCCTGTGAATTGTAACATTCCATCTTCCAACAACCATCTTAGGCCAATGGTACTTCACCATGCAGTGAATCTCTTTTATGGTACCCTAGTAGTATGAGTTTGTTCAAAATATAAAGGGTTGAAGGTGAACACTTGGTGTGTCACATTATCCAATTATATTAATGATCAACTACTCAAAGTTGATAGTATAATTCCTCCCACTATGGTTAAGGATCCAATAGGTGATATAGAAAAGGCACGTAGGAACACTTTTGTATGCTCTTTTTTTGAAAAGTAAAGCCAAATAAACTATGCTTCATCCTAAACTGACCAACCCATTGCCTTCTATTGTGTCAACTGAGAGTTCTAGTGAGTGAAAGTATGATATCAATATTACCCAAAACATCTCTCCTAATAGATCCAAAAAGTTGTACGAGCTAAGAGAAAAAATGTCCATGTACACACCAAGGTTAGTTCAATTGTTGGAGGGTAGAGATGATTTCTCTCTTCCTATCCATTTTCAAAGTAAATACCAAACCTAGTACAACTATGTTTTGTATGGTGCTTGGCTATCTTCCTTTCCTATGCTCGATGTTGGCACCAAATTCTCCTTTTTTGGCAATAAATACATGATTTTCAAGTCTAAAATAGATGTTGCAAATATTAGGTTATTTATCCTTTCACATGTATTCGTTCCTCCCAAATAGTGAGTAACACTTATGCCATTTTGTGGTCCTCTTTATAATCAATTTGATTACTTGAATATTGTTAATAAAAATATAACATTTCCATGTATAGTATGTGCATGAATAGTTATGTTTCAAGAAAATTTAACAGGAAGAACTTGTTATATATCAATGGTCGTCCACATACTCACGGGAACATTGCACGGTTCATAAATAGTTGTCGGTGCTCATTATTCAATGCAAATTGTTCGTTCAAGGAACAACTCCAATGACAAAGAGTTCTTTATGAAAAGGAAGACATCTAGATTTGTCCAGAGAAATTATTTGTCTAAAAGGGATGCAGACAAATCCAGAGCAAAGTTTCATCTAGAGAAATTATTTACTTCATATTGAGTCTGCATCCCTTTGTCCTTTAAGTCTTAACACAGTGTTCAGCCCCCAAGCTCTTCCCTTATTGATGGAGAACCTCTTTGTCTCCCTTATATGAGGTTTATTTTGGTGGAGGATTGAAGAGGTGGAGGCCCAGTTGGAAGGAACTCGATTTCTTGGTTCCGAACTGTGCCGACACGGAAGTCTGTAATATTTTCACTTATGCTAGTCATTTATGAATAGAAATACTCCTTTCCCGTCCAATTGATATCTTGCAAATATATGTATTATGATCCATGGGCATGTTTGTTTTGTATATTAATGGATTATGCTATCTAATATGCTAACCTGTTATATTATCACTATATGCTTGCTCTGCTTGTTTGATGAGAACTTGTTGCAGGTATAAAGCTTTGGGTTGAAGTGCTCAACGATGGACATCATCAAACGTTTGGACGAGGTAGGCCTCTTTATTACCTCTCTTGCACATTAGTTTATATAGCATATGCTGGAATTGAGTCGATTTATACAGTCATACCTGTCTGTTGTGGTTCACCCTAGCCATAGAGAGATTTTCCTCGTAACATAATTGGTGATCGTACTGGGGATGAATCTTCTTTCTTAGGGTTTGAAGTACTTTTCTCCTTAGATTTCTCTCGTTTCTATTGTGGTTCTTGTCATATCATTGCTTGACAAATCCTGCTCACTCTGGGTCTGAGTTTTCAGCCTTTCTCCCTTGCCTGGCCTTGTTATATAGGCAGGTTGTCTCACTGCAAGCTGCGTATATATGCTCTGTTTTCCCAAACAGTCGTGTACACCTTTTCTCCTTGCCTGTTTGCTTGGTGTGGTGTTTGCTGGGTGGGATGTGATGCTTGCTGAGCCTTCTTAGGTCCCTGTAGTGCCTGTTGAGTGCTCATGGGATGACAAGAAACCCTCTTTTGGTTGAATTTTTTGGCGAAGTTTTTCTCTTCATCTTTTCATTTTTATTGTCCTTGTACACTGGGCTGGGTGTTTCATTGCTTGATATCCTGCTTGAGTTATCTCTCTTTTATACATAGTAGGGCTATATATCAAGTTACTTTTCAGTCCATGCATTTTCAATTTCGATATATTGAAAATACAAAAAAAATAGGCATTTTGCATTGCTTGGCATTTTTTGTCTTTTGATTTTTTATCATTAGCTTAGTGCATACAGTGAAAGATTTCATTTTTACTTATGAATCGCAGAGTTGAATTTGAAAATTGCATCGCTTTTAGGATCATATCATGCATTAAAAGCTAAAGTTAGGACTTTGCATTATTTTCGTATTTACTTTCTTGTAGAGTCATAACACCATGAGTTTCATCACCATACCTTTTTGAGTAATCATGACCATAAAATCAACACTATAATTTAAAATTTATTAGTAACGATTTTGTTTTCTTCTCCCTTTTTGTTTTATTTATTAGTGCCTTGGAATTGGATTTTGTGAGTAAACTTCTCCAAGGCAATTAAATCAACATATGTGTCTGAGAAAGGGAGTTGAGAATTCCATTGTATAATTGGTAAGATCAGGAGGCTCTGCTCACACCGGAGTTAATCACAAGGTCGCGCGAAGTCAGTTGAAGGGATATCCCCTCGATACCTTCCTAGCGTCAGAGATATTTCTGGGGATCTATTCGTATTTGGGGATCTTGTTAGTGCCTTTACCTCCGTGAGAGGCGGTGATTTCAAGGTTAGGCAGTGCTTTCAAGGTTTCAGGCTTTGCTACCCTACCCATATGGTGGACTTGACTTACGACTGCTCGCCTATGCACCAATTATATAATGGTTTATCAGTTGCTTGACTTAGGTGTCTCATAGGTTACTTGCAGGGGTTATTCTGCAGGTACCCTAGTTCAGATAAGGGTTGGACATCACACAACCTTTATGGAGGATTACCCCTCCGGGGGGATCTGACCGACTAGTTGTTAAGCCCACGAGGGCCCTTATAACTGATTCTATTACCTCCGATCTTTAGCAGGGAGTCTCAGGCCCCTCTTGGGAGAGACATACCTTCTTTAGGGAGGGAGGCCACTTAACCACTTTACCCCATTTTCATGCATATTGGCCGTTTGACTTTTGGTGTGCTCTTTGCTTACTAGTTGGCCTTAAGAGTTTATACTGAGTTCTCTTTATCATGGATAGTGGAGTCCCTTTGGCTCCCTCATTTACCACTACCTACCCCATTATGCCTACTCCTTTCATGGGGAAAAATCCTTCTTTTTTTCATAATGGTATGCAGAACTATGGCACTCAGTCCACACCTTGGGTCTCTAGTCACTCTCCTGTTGATATGTCTTCGCACTTTCCATCCTCTGTTTCGCCTCCTTATGCAAATACAAGTTTTGGTTCTGGGGGCATGATGCCTCCTTATTATCCCTCTCCATTTGGTGGGAGTCATATCCTTCAAACACCTCTTACGGTAGGAGGTTGGAATATTCCTTCCTACGAATCCACTATGCGAGAAGTAAGTGCCCAAATATGCAATATTTATACTTATTATAGTCTGTCCACTCATCCTTCTTTCGCTATGTCAGTTTCTACAAACACTTTTCCCATGGAGGACCTTCGTCTGTCCTCTGGTGTTTCATCCGAGGGGAGTTATTTTTATAGTATGGGAAACCCCCCTCATGAAGTTCCTTCATCTGGTGGAAACATATATCCTCACATGAGTAACCCTTGTCATGTCGCTTTCTCTTCGCAAGCAACTTCCTTAGTGTCGATGCCCTTACAACCCTTTATGAATCAATATGGAGGAGGATACTATCCTATCGGACAGGGTCAAGGTGTAAACCAGGATCCTTCCTGGCCTGCAATTTCTCAAAACCAATCTTTCCCTAGACCTTGGTCTCAAATGCCGCAATCAACCACTGCCACAAGTCCAGTCAATGCGTGTCATACTGGCATTATATCACCAACCTCTGATAGTCATGTCAGAGATTGGTTGACAACCTCTACGAGTCATGTTGAAGACCTGCAACCAACAGCTGTAAGTCACGCTGGGGGCACATGTTTGGTCACTGCTAGTCACATTTCACATACATCACCAACCTATGCTAGTCATGTTGGGGATCCATCACCAACCTCTGCGAGTCATGTTGGAGATTTGTTACTAGCCTCTGTAAGTCATGCTGGGAGCATGTCACCAGCCACTGAAAGTTATGCTGGGGGCATTCATATGATTAAGAAGCCTAGACGTTTCAGACGTAAGGTCATATTCCTTTGCAGGACTTGCGAAGGAAATCACCTTACTCGTTTGTGTCCCGCTACTACCGGGATACTGGAAGCTTGGTTCTCACTTGAGGTCCCTTCAAGTTCCGAGTCGTCTATGGTTTCCCCACACTCCATTCCTTCTTTGGTTGATACAACAGTCATGCCGATGCAATCTTCAACTGACATCCCTTTTCGTTTAGGGGTTGATGCATCCTTTGACCTTGTTGTCTCACATCCCATTCAACCAGTGGTTGCGTTGATGAAATCTTTGACTGACACCTCTCCTATGTTCGGGGGTGATGTGTCTCTTGACCTTGTTGTCTCGCATCTTGTTCAACCAATGGTCGTGTCGATGCAATCTTCGACTGACAAAAATCCTGTTTTTGGGGGTGACACACCTCTTGACCTTGTTGTCTCGCATCCTATTCAACCAATGGTTGAGGAAGTGGTCGTATCGATGCAATCTTCGATCGACCCCACTCTTCTCTTGGAGAGTGACAAGTCTAAGGAAGCAGTCGTGCCAATGCAATTTTTGGTTGATCTCGCTCTTCTGGTTCTGGTTCTATACCTTCTATGCCATGTTCTTAGCATTTCTAGTACTTCACCTTTTGAACAAGAGAGAGTTTTACTCTTCCTGAGTTCTCTCCCTCCAAGTATTGACGAGGTTCCCTTTGATTGGGATGGTCTTGTGGGGTATCCAATGCCTCCACCTATGCCTTTTCCAGGAAGAGACATTATCCAATATATCATAGAGACGATAACTTCTGTTAGCACTTTTCTCTCCTCGACTTGGAGAGCTTTGGGTCTTCCCAAGCTTGTGTTGGTTCTTCATAAGATACTGACATTCCATAGAAGGTCCGCACGAGAGCCTTGGCCTCCCTTGTGATTTGCTGCCTAGAATATCCCTAACGAGTCCAAGTTAAGCTCTTTCCGACTTGTTCAAAAAACGAAAATATTCCTGAGTGATTTGTCCCTTTCACACTCGTTAAATTGGACTTGAAAGGTCATGAGTCTTAGTTAAGCTCTTTTCAGACTCCTTTTCAAAAATCGAAAATGTCGCCGAGTGATTTGTCCCTTTCACACTCGTTAAATTGGATTTGAAAGGTCACGAGTCTTAGTTAAGCTCTTTTCCGACTCGTTACCAAAAATAGAAAAGATCGCCTAGTGAACTTGTCTTTTTCACACTCGTAAATTGGATTTGAAAAGACATCTATTTGGCACAAGTTTATCCCTTTTTCCCACCAAGTAGACTAAAAGACATAAAAAATGACATTTTTTGGCGTTAAGTTGTGATTGCATCTCATGCCCTTGCTTGCAGTATTGAGCCTATAACCGGTTCTCGCTTTGCGTTATAAACCGTTTTCCTCAGCAGTTTTGCATCCTCAACCAAGCAGGTCCTTGTTCATATCCTTTGCAATTTGACACCCTATACCTAGGATGGAACATCCCCCGAGTGTCCATCTCCCGCATGCATTTCCCTGCATTGATCATAGGTACGTTCCACTGCTGGAACTAGTTTTGCTTACTTGCGACACTTGTTTCCTCCTTTGTATCATAACATTCGTTTGTTATGAAAAAACAAAAAAAGACGTGCAGGAAGGGAGTATTATCTTATATCGGCAACAGTCGTGTCACCTTTGAACAGAGCACAAAGTTATTTGAGTCCATTCATCATAATTTTGGGTTTAGCATGGCCCTAGGAAGCTGAGCTCGTTACATAGTCTTCTCTACCGACTGGTTACTCTTCCAGTCCCTACAGAGAATTTCATTGATGCCTCCTGCATCTCATGGTTTCATCATTGGGTCTATGCTGCCAAAGTCCTCCATATGTCTCATGCTCTTGTTAAAAGGAAGTATATCAACCTGTGTCGACCACTCCTCAGAATTCTTGACTTTGCATGTCGGCCATATCCTCAGTTTGTCTCAGAATCACATGATACTTTAGTCCTATCATGCACCCTGGCCCTACTTCCACCATTGGTAGGTAACCTTGAACCCAACAGTTGACATTTCATCATTGGTCACTGACTGGGTGGTTTCTCTTTTGTTCGATGGCAAGACATCTATTCACACATTGGGATTCGTGCAGTGTCTTGGATTCCATTAGCCTTATTGGTGGTTTCCTCACCTTTGTTATAAGTTTTTCATCATTGGCTGCTATTCAGAGGGTCTTTTTCATGTACCACTTGCACTTGGAACACACAAAAGACGCACAGGGTTGTTGGTTCATGAACTTGTTCTTCGTCCGATTTCCACCAAATCATGAAGCTCCTTCTTTGTCCCTCATGCTGACTGATGAGAGATTCCTTAATGCTCTCCTTTCAGTAGGTCTCTTTCCATCGACATCAACTCATTTATTATGGAAACGAGGCCTAGAGTCTTATGAGTACCTTGAGGCTTGCAGTCATTAGTGGCAAGCTCTCTCACCATCGACAGTTGGGAATACATCAATGTCTCCTGATCGATGGATTCTTCAGGTGTTCGACACCATCTCCTTTATTCACACTAGTAAGAATGTACTTGGTGCCTTGATACCTACTTTCATTATCGGTAGGTTGTCTCGCGTTTGTTAACTGTATACCTCAATGACCGGTAATCAAACGATGTCTCATTGTGTTCGACCTCAACTCTTTTATTCACATGATGTAGACTTGCACCTTTGGTGGATTGTGTAGAAGACTTGAAGACATCACTATGTGGCCGCAACTTTCCTGAGTTGTTGCTTCCTTTTCATTTGGACCAGTACCTATACGACTTCAGTGATCATGGGAGATCAGATTGTACTACATGGTATACAGATATCCTCAGCTTGATTTTTTGAGACCGGTTCTACTGGGCCTTGTTCGTGACTATGACAGCCTTTGGCATGTAACCACATTTGTATTTGCCTATTCATGGCCACGAACACTTGTTTGGTATATTTTCACATGAATCTGCAGTGTATTTTTGGCAGCCATGTATGCAAAGTTAGTACAAAATGTAATGAGCAATTGAGTTCATCCAGTTGGTTCTCTACCACTCCACTTCCGGGTTATTTATAATGTATTTCGGCCATCGCAGATTCTCCTCTGACCTCACACATTAGGGGGCATCTGTTAAAGAAAGATTTGCCTCACCCTATGCAATCTTGCAGAGAGGGCCTTATTCCATTCCCCCATGCAGACTTACTTTCCATGATTGATAAATCTAGAGACAAAAATATAAATTTTTCCACTTGTATGCACCTTGCAAGATAAACAACAAGCATATTCACTGGCTGCTCCACCACAACCCGAGTACATCGGGATTTTTGCCAGAAAATCAAAATTAAATGTCGGGTTTCCATGTCACAATAGGATCTTTGATCCTTGGCCTTCCATATACTGGAAACATTCCGACTTGGCCCTTCAGTTGCATTTTGAAGGCTATAAAGAAACCAATTCCGAGCTATGGAAAAATGAGAGAGAATTCAACTTTGAGAGAAAAATTACTCTGGAGAAATTATTTACTTCATATTGAGTCTGCATCCCTTTGTTCTTTAAGTCTGAACACAGTGTTCAACCCCCAAGCTCTTCCCTTATTGATGTATAACCTCTTTGTCTCCCTTATATGAGCTTGCCTTTGGTGGAGGATTGAAGTGGTGGAGGTCCAGTTGGAAGGAACTTAGTTTCTTGGTTCCGAACTGTGCCGACACAGAAGTCTGTAATATTTTCACTTCTGCTAATCATTTATTAATAGAAATACTCCTTTCCCGTCCAATTGATACCTTGAAAATATATGCATTATGATCCATGGGCATGTTTGTTTTGTATATTAATGGATTATGCTATCTAATGTGCTAACCTGTTATATTATCACTATATGCTTTCTCTTCTTGTTTGTTGAGAACTTGTTGCAGGTATAAAGCTTTGGGTCGAAGTGCTCAATGGTGTACATCATCATACGTTTGGATGAGGTAGGTCTCTTTCTTACCTCTCTTGCACATTAGTTTATATAGCATATGTTGGAATTGAGTCGATTTCTACAGTCATACCTGTCTGTTGTGGTTCACCCTAGCCATAGAGATATTTTCCTCGTAACACTATTCAATTTCCACTATCTCCAAGTCACCAATTTAGAATGTCTACAATAACATTGGCTCTTCACATGTTGGGGATGAAGAAAATAATATAAAAGTTGGTATGGATGATTTCTATAAGATACCCATGCTATGGAGGGAATGTTGTTATGTGCATTCCAACAAGATGAGCTAGGAGGCAATGGTCATATCGTTGATACATTCTTTGAAAGACTAAAATCTGCTTCCACCACCCCTCTCTTTGGACATGGGTCAAGGTCTACCCAACTAGGGACAACAATGTTACTATACAACTTGAAAGCAATGTATGGCATCTCTTATACATGTTTCTCAACACTACTGAGGTAATTGAAAATTGAGTCCCCTATATTTTAACAAATCTGATCACATAACCAATAATGAAAAGGGAGTTCATTCATGCTTGATGATGGTGTAAATTTATATTTCCCATTGATTATAGATTACTCATAGATAAGCTACTTCTAAGTGATAATATCCTCCCTAAAAACTACGAAGAGGCAAAGAATTCACTGAAAAAGTTGGGTGTTGAGTACATATCATATCACACTTGCCTGAATGATTTCGTTCTATACAGAGGACATGACAAGTACCAAAAAAAAACAAGAGAAAGCAACATGGTCCTCCTCATAATATATTGAGGCATATGTATATAATCCCAAGGATTCAAAGGCTCTTTCCTTGCAAATAATTAACTGCGTTGCAAGGGTGGCATGCCTCACACAAAAGTGAGCTAGGAGTTATGTGAATCCTAGTGGATTCAATAGCCATGAAACATATAGATGATACATGGACCGATAATTTTAAGGATGAAGTACAAAGCCTTCAATTGAGGATAACCATGGATGGAGTTAACCCATATTCCCTCTGAAACATCGATCATTATGTTAATCCATTGGTTTTGGTCAATAACAATACCCCCTTATGTTTGTTCAGGAATAATGAATATCTTATGTTGGCTCTTATAGTCCTTGGTAGAAGGCAAATGAAAAGAATGGATGTCTACCTCCAACCATTGATTGATGAGTTGAAGCAATTATGGGAAGGGATACATGTATATGATGTATCAAGACCCATCCCGACAGAGAGGTATTTTGTGTTGTATTGCATATGTGAATACACCATGCATGATTATCAAAGACTAGGAGTTTGATTTGGTAAGCATGCTTTTTTATTTGTTTATATATTTAGTGTTATTTGACATACTTAATTTGGTGCAACTGTATTCTTTAATGCTAACATGTTTCATATATAATAACATTGCAGGTCTTGTAACAAAAGGGTACCATGGATGTAAATTTTGTGGACTTTCTATAAAGGCTAGGTGGTCCAACCACCTATGAATGTTGGTGTACGACTGCTTGAGGTTATTCCTTCTAGAAGACCACCCTTATAGAAGAGTAGCATATGCTTTCAATGATAAACCAAAGAAAACTTAGAGACCTAAAATATTGTCATTGATAGATTGGCCTAGGGCATATGACACAAAGAACGAGAAGGATATTGCATAATTGTTCAATTCAAAGGGGGAAACTATGTTCAACGATACAAAAATTTTCAACACCTATGTTGAGAAAATGCCCATTGGGATGAAAAGGAAATTTATATTTTATGAACTTCCATATTGGAAGGATCTTAAGAATGCCCACTTACTAGATCCCATGCATATATTAAAAAATGTTGCATTTTCTTTATGGAGGCACATAACTCAAGAAAAATTGACACATTGGTTGTTAACATAGAATTTATTTCTTCAAATACTAAAAAGAAACATTGGCTAATAAACAAAAATAGAGGAGAGATTGGTCCCTCTTGGTCTTTTAAGAAGGGTGATGCCCAATGGATTAGAGGAGAGGTTGGTCCCTCTTGGTATTTTAGGAAAGGTGATGCCCCATGGATTTTGAAAAAGGATGATCTTTTTCTGGCGAAGGATGTTATATTGGGTGTGAAGGTGCCTTCTTTATACAAGTCGACTCTACAACGTTGCTTCATCGTAGAAGAAAATTTGTCGAGGTTGAAATCACATGAAGATCTAAACCTAAGGGTATGTATGTTGATTACATGATTCTTTTTATGTAGTGTAGGTTATAATATGCTATGCACTCCAATTTTATGCCAATTAATTTTGTTTGTGTTTATTTTGTAGTGCCATATCATTTGCTTTTGCTTGGTTATGTTAACCATGTCTTTCCCTAGGACCTAATATGCACCATATCTAGATTTTTTGCATTTGTACATTAGATTACATCAAAGGAGATTCACATGGCTAGCATTTTGTGATGACATCGAGAGATATTTGAGATTGTTTGTATGTTTGAGAATGAATTGCCCATGAGTTTCATGGACTTGCAAGTCCATATTTTAATTCACCTAGATGATGAGGTTGAATTAGTTAGGGTGATCTCATGTCATTGGATGTTCTTCTCATAGAGGTACAAGAAAAATTTCAAGTGGTTTGTTGACAAAGGACAAAACCCAAGGGGTCTATGGCGAAGGGGTACATAATATATAAGTCATTCTATTATTATAGTGAGTACTTGAAGCAAATTTATGACACACATAGTGCAATGGTTTGTGACAACCAATGGTATGAGGACAAAAGAGAAGGGGAGCTACTTAAAACGCGCATGATAAGAGAAAGTCACTTAATTTTTGTCAAATTTCTATAGAGTAAATGTCTACAGTGAACTTGATAATACATATTCACATCATACTATTTGTTTTGATTTCATATATACATCAACAAAGTCAAAATTTAATGCCATTAATAAATTCGTTCTTTGCAACACAAAGATAATGCAACCATGGGGCATGTTGTATGAAGAGAATACAAAAAATTGAGATAGTGATAGGAAAGAATTTAGATGATTGAATGATAGACAAATTCATTATCCTCATCATTTGAAAGAAAACATGCCAATGATCTACCCCAATAGTTGGGTGTCTCACCAAATCAGAGAGAAATATAACACGATTGGTCATTACCCATGCAATGAAGAGGATGCACTAAACATAGGGATAAGGTGCAACAACTCTATAACAATCTATGTACATTATTCAATTTCTAATGCATGTTTGAGCTATAACATATATTATGTCTTTTATTAATGCTTGGGTTACTAGATATATGACAGAATGCTTTGTTCATATTTTTACAAGTGCACTTGTTCCCATATATGAGGCATATAAACATATTTTTTACGCCAAGGATGTTGCTTATGGATGTATCACACAGGACTAATCTAATTGTGCTAGCCACCGTAATCAGAACCTAATAGAGAGGAAGTTATGTTACATCAAAAAATACAAAGGATCATGCAAGTGGACATCTCATCTTTCCAATGTGTTATTTTTAGGAGCAAGCAGTGGGATACTTTTGACCAAAGTTATGTAAAGTAGATCACGATAATGGCCTAATATGTATCAAATCTAAAAGTATGTGGGATGAAACTAAAAATCCTTATGTTTTCCCAAAACACTGCAATCAAGTGTTTTTTTACTCGAATGTGTTGGATAGGGATTGGTGGTTTGTACTAAAACATGATCCAAGATCAAAACATCTTTTTGAGAGCAACAATGTTATAATTCCAAGCAAGGAAGATAATCAGGGTGATGTAAATGAAGGGTGATATGTACATGTTTTATGTCAACATTTATATTATGAATGTATCATTTAGTATGGTTATATGTAATTGGTCAATTATGTTTTTTTTTTTTTTCATTTTATTATGTTGGATACAGAAAGTTAACACATTTACAAGCATCATGTTGAAAATAAATTAAATTGTTTTGGAATTTCAAACTCTTTATTGAATAATGAATCATTTTTAATTATAAGATATACATGCTATTCCTTTGGGGTGTTGCATTAAGGTATATTTTTATAAATAATTAATAATAATAATCTATTTTTAAGGTCACAACCAAGCCAAGGTTCAACTCCCATGAGGGCCTAACTTGGAGTCGTGGGGGCACCTTGAGGTAGTGGTCGAATGTGTGGTTGCACCAAGATATATTATATTAAATAATATCATGACCCATGCACACATAAGTAGATCAAATCCCACCCCCATGTCCTCCAAATTTTAAGTCCCCGAGGTGTAGGAAAGTCGGTGACAAAGTGTGTTTTTAAGGCACTCCGTGATGTGAAGTCACCCGTTCGAAACCTCTAGGGACACGAAAAATATATCCATGTTAAGGGTTGGTGTGGCTCAGGCCGGGTGCGATCCCCGGGTGATTTTGATGGCTTAGATGCCCCTGAGTCGCGGTTTCTCAAGCCATAGGCTAGTCCCCGCAGGTCACAGACAAACTAGCAAACAAACAAACAAAAAAGGTCACGAACAAGCCAAACACCAAATTGGTGTATGAGACCCCCTTGTGTGTGGGACAAGGGACCACCTCCACGCATGGATTTGACTGCTAAATTATACAAAGGTATAAATACCCTACTCCCCTTTGGATTTGAACCTGTGACCTACAAGGAGGAAACACATGTTCTTAACAATTATTATCATACATTAAACTAATAAAAGCCCAATTTTTATGTGTACAAGCATCTTTGTTTTTATGGAATAACACCTAGTAAGTATTGCACTAAATAAAAGGATATTTTGTATGCACAAGCATATAAAATAATCAAGATGTGTTTGATACATAACTAATAGGATACACTAAAGGCATTTTGTGTAAAATTTTTTATGTGCTAAAAATGTTTTATTACAACAAGGGAAGTCAGGTTATGGTAGACCTTATCATCCTTCCCATGGATAATATTAATGTTTTGTGTGCTAAATTATATGGCGTGTACGTTAAAGTGGACTTTATCATTGTTCTCCCAAATAAATATTATTATACACCTAACTTAATAAAAATAAAGTGTATGTAATCTTATACAACATCCTAATCACGTCAATGAATACATAATTAAGACCATAAATGGGTTATAATCCATGTTGTAAACATGGTTGTAAAATTGTTTTTTATATGGCTAATTACATGAAACTCATTAAAATAAATAATTTTGATTGCAAAGAAGAGATTAATGAAGAGCATTTTTTTAATCACTATCCCCCTTAAACGAGTTTAAAATTTTTGTTCTTCTTTTAAAAAGTTATCATTAATAGCTAATGTTCATAACTTAGTTAAGATGGGTTTCTTTAACCTTCGTAGTTATTTTTTTAAACGAAACTGAACTTTATATATTGAAAAAGAGGATTGTACTGAGGAAAACAATTACCATATAGGGCGACAAAAATGGCTCAATACCTGTACATAGTTCTAAAACAAAAAAAGACAAAAGATGGAGCTTTGTCCAGATCAACTTCCCACTCAAACCGACTGATAACCGTTTTTACAAACTATCCTAAGAGAAAGAGAATTTTGAAATACATTCATTGATATGAAGAAACAAAGTCCCGAATTTCAGATACCCTGGCCTGTTGGAGAGTTCCATCTTCAATGTCCATAGGAGCTATGTCGCGATCTTCAATGCCATTGACCATGTTACCTTCGCAAGGGGAGACATTTTCACCTTGGTTAATTGAGGCAGAGGTTGAACACTGAGGAAGAACATGAGGCTTAATTTTCTAGATGTCACCATCTCATCGATTCACCTTGTCTGAATTTCTAGGAGATTCCTCAAGGAGACCAAAGATTCATCCATTTCCCCCATCTTAATCAAGATTAACTAAAGTGAAGAGATATTGTCTTTAGATATTTCATCATGTCACCACATGATTCTTTTAACTTCTCTAGTTAGGGTCCATCTTTGTGTTCAACAATCAACATCCAAAAAATCCCCACCACATAGAACTTGGTGAAGGGTCTCCAATACCATATTTAAAGAAGACAATCAAAAGATGAAATTCAATAGAGTTGAAAGGATCCACTCAGAGGAAAAGAAAAAAATTACCAAACCCTGAAGGTGAATGCTTGAAACCCAAGGTATACCTGGATAGAGACACAGAAAAATCCAACATTGAACGAGCACCACCACCGCCCAAAAAATGAAACAAATCCCGAAGAAAAAACACCCAAATAGAAGCTGGAAACCACGAAACCCTCCCGAATACCAAATAAGAGTAAGCCATTACCAAAGAGCGTTCACACAAAATGATGAATTGACATGAAGCAAATTGAATAGCCATCCCAACACCATAATTCCCCAAGTGTGTGAGCGAGAGTACATAACAAATGACGATCCACTCCAACTGCCACATATCAACACAATTAAAGAAAGAGATCTCAGACTATGGGATGAAAAAAACCGCCTTGATACCATTTAATTCTATAGTTCCAGCCTCCAAATTCGACCCAACCTTAGCCCAATGGTTTGCTAAAGAGTTTAGGTCCCTTTCAACATGCAAAATTCTAAAATTTTTGAAGCCTTCGATAAGAGGGAGGGTGTGGGAGATAATGTTGTTGAAGACATTATTTTCGATCTGAGCTTTCTTGATGATCACTTGGAAAACCATCATAGAGTCCCCAAGAACCACAATTTTAGTAACATTTTGTTCTTTGGCAATACAAACACCTTTCCATAAGGCATAAGCTTCAACAACATTGTTAGATACATTTCTCAAACCCAAAGCATATGAAGCTATTGTATTTCCTCCTGGATCAAGAAGACTCCCCCTGCATCTACCACCCCATAACCTTCTTAGTTGTTATTAAAGTGAGTTTCTTTAAAAAAAAATTATAAAGTTATTTTCAATTTATTGATTTATTTTTTATAACTATAATTGGTAAGGTTGTAGCAAAATCTAAATTACAAGCATACAAAAGTACTAATATGAGAGTCATACAAAATTGAGATCTTTCACAAGACACAAAGGAAAGGTTTCTAGGGTGTTCAGTTATTACATCCCTGTTGTCCTTAAAAGTGTATTTCTTAACAAAAACACCTAATATTCTAGAGACTTTAAAAAACGTAGAAAATAACAGAAAATATGATAGTTGAGTGCTTATTCTCGATGAACATTGGAGGGAGGGGAATTATGTTGTCCAATATCTATTTCATCTTTTAGTTGGTGCAATGTCTCTTCTTCCTTGAACTCTACTTGTGCTGAGTTAATTGACATTTGATTATTTGAAGCTGTGGAGTGTGCATCTTTACTGAGGTTAGTGATAATGTTCCACATCAAGTTGCACTTTGCTTCCAAAGAATCTATTTTTTGCTTCTATTTGACCAAGACTCCCATTATTGTTGCATTTCGTAAGGTACATATATGCTTATTTTTGTGCACCTTAGAAGTCACTAAGAAGAGGGAAGATCAATTGCATTGGATTAACTCATCATGCTTGAACAAAGCCCAACGAATCTCTTATGCTTCTTTGTGATGCATTCTTTCTAAACCCAAGACATAGTTGTTTGAATATGACAAAGCTAGAGAGGGACCATTGTAACTAGAGAGAGATCTATAGCCAAAAAAAATCCACCCACTCCTCAAATATATCAACGCTACTACCAAAACACAAAGATTCCAAAAATTCATGGAACCAAACTTAAGCCCTGAATAAACAATTCATGCCTTTCAAATTTGGCGAACTAAATGACCAAATCTAGGAGCATGAAAGGCTAACAATACCAGATAGAAAAGGGTTGAGAAAGGAGAAATTCACTAGAGAATATGGTTGCATGAACATTACCCTCCGAAACAAGGCCCAATTACAAAAAACAAAATCCATAAACTAAAACCCAAGATAAAACAAAGTACTAGAGCACACCAATGGATATCGACTAGAAGCATTCAAAATTTGGAGTCTTTAGACTAAATATAACCAACCATGGACAAAGATAGAGGCTTACTAGTTGAAATCTAAGCTATTTAGCAACATTCCAGAAACCACTACGAATTCCCTTCCTTAATTTCTTCATTGTCCCACATTGCAAGAAAAATACCACCATGGAGGATTCAAGAGACACGATGAGGATTAACACCTGGATGAGAGAGAGAAGGGGATGCATCCTTTCATATCCTTTCATTGCACTTGAGGTCCGGTCTATGGGATGTCGAGACGTGTTAATAAATGTTGATGGGATGTGGCTTAGAGATGTAACATTAGGGATCTTAGGGGATAATGAGATGAGAACATCCCCCACTTTTTTCAAGACTCCTTGGGAAAGTGTAGAGGCTTCATTAACTAGTAGATCCAATTGGAAATTCAATTCTCTCACGACATGAAAATATGAAACCATATTCATACTAAGGACCTCCTTATTGATTCGAGCTATGATTAGAGCCAACTTCTTGTCAGATGGAGTTAATTTCATAGCCATCGTTTTGATGATGACTCTCGAGTCTCCTATGACAATTAACAATATTATATTGGATTCATTTGCGAATGAGACCTTGGAGAAGGGCATAGGTTTCAACTTGATTATTTGTGGATATTCCTAATCCCCATGCAAAGGTCGTTTATGATTTTCCTTCGAGATAAAAAATGATCGCCCTTGCACCTACCACCCATGTTTTCAATTTTATTTCTTAATATTAACCACTTTAACACATTTACTTTGGTTGCAGATATAATTAATTATTTTGAATGTAATAATTTCATTCTTTTTTGTTAAAATAAAATGCTAGATAACTCAGATTAATAAATTCATTTATTTAATTTAAAATAATATATTAAATATAGTTTTAAAATAAAAGTTAACATCATTTATTTAATTTAAAATAATATATTAAATATAGTTTTAAAATAAAATTTAACATTTTTTATTAAACAACATTTAAATCAATTTATTTTATTTAACATGTCTTAAATATTTTTGATAACTTAGAAAAATCAATTATAAAATATCAAACTCATTTTTTCATACATAAAATCTATACATCTTACCAAACTTGGATTATTTAAATCAATTTATTTTATTTAACATGTCTTAAATATTTTTAATAACTTAGAAAAATCAATTATAAAATATCAAACTCATTTCTTCATACATAAAATCTATACATCTTACCAAACTTGGATTATTTATATCACCAATCCCAACCAAACATCCAAATCATTTCAAACACTCTTTAACACAAAAAAACATCCACATAATTATCAAATATAACCAACAATCTTAAAAAAGAAAAAATAATAAACCTTTAAGAACATATTTATCACAAATAACCAACATAACCGCATTTATAACACTCACATACTTGTGAAATATGACCAAAATAACAATATAATGAACTTTTAAATTAATAATAATTTCCATCACAATCTTCATCTTGAAGAACCATGTAGAATGCCATGACTCAATTAAATTCATAAGTTTAATGTAACACCACATTGACATACATTACAATAATCAACATAAGATCCTATTGTTCATCATCTATCCAAGTATTATAATTTTAATGAGAAGTAATTTTCTATGTTCCACATTTATTTACCACCATTAAAGAATGAAAATAAGCAATTTTAAAAGTGTTAATCTATGATAAATTCGTAAATTTATTTTTATTGTAAAGTTCAAATATTGTTTCCAATGTTTAAATGTAGAAGTGAAATTCATACCCATCAAAATAACTTTATAGAAATACTTACTAATATAATAATAGTTTTCATGATTTAATATGCATGATGGTATCACTATATAAAATTGAAAGAATAATTATTTTGTTAAATGTAATTATAATCATTTTAAATTTATCAAAATTAATAAAAAAATTAGTAAAAAAATTTAAGAATAAATTTTAAAAATACAATTTAATCCAAAAACATTAATGAAATTGAGTAATCATTTTTTTTTGTAAGTGAGTGTAAGTACTTGCATTACTAAAAAAGGCTATGATACAAAAAGGGGGACTCCCTGGTCTGCCAAAAAGGAAACCAACCCAGGGGTTCTAGAGTTGCATTCTCTGAGATAGCAGAGGGGTATGACTGGACCACCACCTTGGGAAGCTGGTCCAGTCCCACCATATCCAATTTTTGACAAGCTAAACATAACAGAAATGTAAAAAAATGACACAATACAAAAATTGAGACTGACCCAACAACATGACTTGACCACTGGCTAACCGGGCGCTAGTCCAGGATGATGAGATTCTTCTTTCCTTCATCCACCCTGCCCTTATTCTCCTCCCTCTAGACCATCGTGCAAGTCTTTCTGATACAGGTTGGTGCTCCATTCTTGTCAGTTGGGGTGATGTCCATATGATGGACGTAGCGCAAGTATAGGTGGAATTGGGCTGCCACTCGCTCCATCTTCTCCTTCTGGTCCTTCTGGTGCTCAACAAACTATTTTGTACTAGCTTCCAGGTTGCTGAGGTGACTCATG
>JASDQU010819872.1:0-13593 GCA_032191745.1 Picea mariana
CTCAGTCGACCTCCCGTGGCTGCACTCACCTCTGTGATCCATTCCTGTGGAAATGAGGCATCTGAGTGGCCCCAACTTTATTAGAAAGATCTAGACTTCACCACCGCCTATCAACTCTTGGGTACATGCACGAATGCCACTGATTTTCACATTCATGACAGTCTGTTATAACATCCAGGCCATCTTTGTGTTCCTTCAATCGAGCGTGCAAAGCTATTTTGGGAACCTCACTACAGTCGGATGGCATGACATTTTGGCATGGAGAAAACTGTGGCCATTCTACAAAAACATTTTAACTGGAAAAAACTTTGACAGGACGTTGACAAGTATATTAGATCTTGCACTACATGTTCCATTGCCAAGCCAACCATCAATAAGTGAGGCTTATACACCCCTCTTCCTACTCCCAAGAAGCCTTGGGAATCCATCTCGATGGATTACATGTTTGGCCTTCTGTCCACCAAGCAAGGAAATGATTGTGTGTTTGTGGTTGTTGATTGGTTTTCGAAGATGACCATCCTCACAACTTGCAAGAAGAACATCACAACGAAATATAATAGAAATCTCTTCTTCGAGCGAGTGTGGGTGCATTTTGGGATACCACAGACCATCATATTCGACTGGGGAAACAGGTTCCTCAACACATTTTGGTTGAGTCTCTGGTCACTATTGGACACCAAGCTCACTAAATCCACTGCTTTCCATCCCAAAAATGAAGACCAAACGAAGGTCGTTAATCAGATGATTGTGCACATCCTACGCATGGATAACTCTAAGAATCCACGTACATAGGATGAGAGTCTCTCTTATGTTCAACACAATTTCAAAAATGCTCTCCATATCTCCACCGGCCATAGCCCATTTCAGGTGGGGCTGGGATTCCAACACTTGGGTCCCATTAATGTTGCACTACCTCTTGCAACCACATAGACAAACTCTTCCCATGTTCATTCTGAGACCAAAAAATCCACTAGATTCATCGAACGGATTCAGCACATCCGCCAATAGGTCCACGAGATTTCACAGAAAGCCAATGCTATGTACAAGTAGTGCCATGATCAACACAGGGTATTGCCCCAGTTTCAGGTCAGAGACAAGGTCTGGTTACATTTGTAGAAAGAGCATCTTACAGGGCCCCATAGGAATCTCCGCCCACTTCGCTATAGGCCTTACACTATCACCAAGGCTGTGGGAAACAATGCTTTTGAGCTCAACACTCCACCCTTCCTTGGATTTCACCCAATGTTCAATGTGGACCTCCTTCGGCCATATTTTCCAACATTATTGGACACCTAAGAGATTGCAGAATAGCTGATACCAACAATGCTCAACCCTAAATGCATGGTACATGCATTCACTGATTAGATAGTGGACTCACAGGTCAAGGGCACTCGCTAACAAAGGATACATCTTTATCAGGTTGTCAAGGCAGGGAAGATCCTACACCAAGGCAAGTGGCTCACCCAGGGCCAAATTCAACAAAATTTTCCTCACATGATGGGGGAACTCAACACAATGGAGATCATTGCTTATTAATGGGGGAGGACTGATACAGGTGGATATTGGTGGCCATCCACCTATTCCAACTGGCTCCTATTGACAATTTTTAGTTCATCACGTTCTTCTGCACTTCTTTGTAATTAGGGGTTCTACATTTCTGGGGCTATTTGAAGCCCTACACATCTTCTAGGTGGAGACTGGTGTCCTCCCACCTAATCCAACTGACTTATTTTGGATGTTTTCATGCCAACACCTCTTTGTGTACTTTCAGGGCCATTTTGGGGCCCTAAACAATGCTTTTTTTTGGCTTGCCACAATAAACTGTAGACAGAGTCAGAGTTTGATAGTGTAATGTGTAGTTTTCAAAAATACCTTTCCAATAGTCTATCACGTTCCTAAAATGGAGGTTGTATGCAAAATTTATGACCCCGAGAAGTTGAGGTACCAACTTACCCATCGGGGCCCACATGAGTTTTGGCATTTCACCTCCTAGGGTTAGGTTTTTTGGATGTCCATGGTTTTGGAATTCATGAGTAATGTTAAAAATGCCTATGGAGCCTCATTGTAATCATTCTACTCATACAGATGCATGTAGCATCCACATCTCTTCTCAGAGATAACTATCACCATTCGAGCAAGTTGTTTCAGTTCTGCAGTTTTACAGTTTCAACCTATTTCATTTATTCAATATAAGATATTGTTCACTAGATATTTGTGTTGTTCTCCGTATCTCTATTTTTATTGTATTTAGTCTGTTAATCACTTCGTTCATCTCCTAAATATAGATCAGGTATACCAACACTGATTGTGTTTCCATTAAAAGCAATAAATGTGCTTTGCAAGCTTTCACAATGGAAAAATTGTTCCTATCCTAATACTATTAAAAAAAAGTGTGAACATACACCGTAAATTGGCTTACAAAATAAAAAATTAGTCTTACTGGCCTTCTTGGGAAAGGTTTTCATCAGGAGGTGGTTGTAGAGCAATATTTAGATCTCGAAGTACTTCACTTATACCTGGTCTGCTATTGACTTCATCATTCTGACTCTGGATCGTGGAGCTTGGAGATATCACATCCAACCTGGCTTCCAATGCCTCCCCATGTCGATGAAGTAAATCTTATTCATCTTGTAGTTGTCCGATCAACACCTGATGTTGGGCTTGTGTGTCCAAACTGAAATTGAGAGTTGAGTTGTGAGAATCAATTCTGAGTGAGAGTTGTTGCGAGGTGGTGAAGTTGTTGTCCACCAACTCTTCCTCCCTGATCGCCCGAGCTTGATGCTGGTCATTCTCGTGAGCCATGGTTCTATAATATCTGCTAATTTTGAATTGGACAGGAGCCACACCATCAAAATTCAAATTGTGATGTCCTAGATTCCCTGAGGTACCATACCCACCTAACTCCTTCTTAGTCAATAGAGTTTGGAGAGATTTCTTACCCTTTGTTATGATCAAAATTATAGAATCCTTGTGATGGAGAGATAAATGGTGATACTGGAGGAGTGGAATAGCACTATCAGATTTATCCTGTGAAGGAGTTACCTTGGTGCATGAATGCAAGCAGCTTCACAAGATCCCACAGATCACGTTCCTTTTAGAAATTGAGGTGGCCTGTACTGGCTGATTTTCCATGCTATATTTCATGATTACAGTCTTTTTATTTATCTTCGAGGCATGTGGAGATATGGCTAGATTGAAGCTGTGAATTACTTTTTACTTCATGGGGAAGCCCGATTGTGCCATGGATGCGACTAAGGGGTCAGTTCTGTGATTTCCCTCGAACCAAGAGAGATTGAGGGTACATCCTTTCCCTTTGGAAATATTTCCCATTATGCATGAGCCCTCCAGGTGTCAGGTCACATGGATCCTAGGGCTAGGTGGAAAGATGCTGAAGAAGAGATGAGTCATTAGGGAGGAGTTGTGAAGTGGAACTACCCTTGAGATTTCATATGGTTAGTGGCCAAACCAATTTCTTGGTTTTCCATGCTGTCTACCACTTCATTATTTCCACGAAGGATGTGGATGAAATTTACTTGTAAGGGAGACAAGAGAAGTTTGATATGGGAAATAATTCTTTGAATCTTGGTATTTTTTGGGATGGTTCCCAACATAAAATCTCGAATTATAGTTTTTGAGTCTCCTACTATTGTGACCTGATTAAGCTAATGTTCCTAGACTAATATCACTCCCTGGTACAACACGTAAGATTCTTCCATATTATTAGAATTTAAACCCAGGTTCCAAGAAAAATCTAGCCACCTTTTTCCTCTAGGGATATATAACACCCCTATCGCATCTGCCTCCCCTGGGTTTCCCTTTAATGCTCTTTCAAAAAATATAACTTGTCCTTCTTGTGACGAAACTGAAGATTATATTCCTAGTGAGATATTTGAAGTTGCTAGCTTTATTTGTGTGGAGAATTTGTAAAGTAGAGGGAGGTAAGGTTCACTTTTGTTAGCCACTTTTTTTCTTCTTTTGCCAAGAACTTGCCTGTCAACGTTTTGAAGCTGTGTGAAGAAAGGAACTCACTCATTTGTCCTAGTGTTTGAGCAGCTATGGAGGAGGGGGTAAATTTTTCCTCTTTAAATATAAGCTTATTCCTTTCCAACATATGAATTTTATTGAAGCTTTCCAGATGCGACGAAAGGTCAGATTTTTGGAGAAGGGACTTTTATAAGATTTGCTCCATTTTCCAAGCAGAATTCGGAAAGATGTGGGCTAGGAGATACACTGTGTCAATTCAATGTAGACTATATGCAGAACCTGTCTAGAAAAATTGCAATTCACAAAGAGATGTTATGTGGTTTTTGAGTTCTGAGTGCATAGGACACATCTGAAGGGACCTACGAAACCTATTTTAATCATATTCTCCCTTGTTAATAATTTTTTATGAGCTAACTTCCAGCGGAAAATGTTGATATTGGGAATTCCTTCTGCGCTCGAGATCTCCTTCCAAATGGATGACTTTTTTGGGAGAATATATTGGGAGAGGAGAATTTTATAACCTTCCCGCACTGTGTAACCTGCGACACCCCATCCTCTTCTATCCTTCTGAAGAAGGTGTACTGGGGAAGAGCCATCTATTTTCATGAGGAAAAGGCATGAGTCACTGAGAAATTTAGGAGGGACTTCTCCCAAGTTCCAACCTTTCCAAGATCCATTATTGTTCCACTCTGAGATATCGTAGATGAGAGAGTTCCCCTGGGAGGAAAGCCAGACTCAAAATGAGTCTAAAGAAGGGATACTAGAGAGGATTCCCAATTCTGAATAGAGGTTGTCCCAGATCTTGATTTATTTTCCATTCCCTCGGCTCCAAAATATATGATTTCTTATTAGGGAGAGGGAGTCATGGAGTAGCTTCCAGATAGGAGACCGTGGTTGCTGTGTTGTGACATCATCAAAACTTGTTTTCCAGTTTCTTGAGAGATATTTGTTACATATTGCATTCTTCCACCAATCATTTCCATATGAGACCAACCTCCATAGGAATTTTTCATCTATGTCTTTATTTGTTTTTTCTGGATCACGAATTCACAAACCTCTATTTTCTTTTGGGGCGCAAACTATGGACCAAACGACCATATGGAATTTTTTTTCGTTTTCTTTTCCCCCTTTCTAGAGGAATTTTTGAATCAAATTAGCCATTTAATTTTTAATCCATATTGGAGCAAGGAGATATGAGAATTGGAATATTGGAAAGGAGGATAATATTGACTTTACAAGCACCACTCTTCCTGCTAGGTTCAACCAGGTTGCTCCCCAAATTTTGAATTGATATTTGGATTTTTGAAGGATTACTTGCCAAGATTCCCGAGGGAGGGACTTTAGGATGATAGGGGTTCCTAAATACTTGAAGAATTTACAATCTGCAGAGAAGGGGAATTGTAAAATATTTGTGATTCTTGCCAGGATACTTGCTTTAATGTTCCAAGCATATATTTGGATTTTGTGTTTATTTATGACTCCTCCTAAAGCTTCTCCATACTGATCTAGGACCAATTTGAATCGGGTTGCCATAGTTTAAGAGTCTCCTCCTAGCAGTAAAGTGTCATCGATGAAATGATAATTATTTATTCTTATTACCCCCCTTGCTATCTTCAGGCCTGGGATGTTTCCAGTTCTTCTCTCATGTTCTAGCCTTCCGTTTAGAGATTTTTCCATGAGGACATACACCATTGGGGAGAGTGGGATCCTTGTCATAATCCTCTTGTGGCTTGTAATAATTGAGCATGCCTTCCATTTATTAGGGGGGATATCCATGGGTTGGAGATACATTCTCCTATCTAGGAAATAAAGAGGGGGTTGAATCCAAATTTCTTTAGAAATTCATAAAGAAAATTGTGCTTAAACCGATTGAAAGCATTAGCCATTTCTATTTTAATAACCATGCCTTTTTCTCTGTTGTTGAAGCTAGAGTGGATCACTTCCTGGACTAGGATGATGTTGTACCATATCTATATTTTTTCCACAAATCCACCTTGATTTTGTAGAATGAGTTGTGGTAGTAAGTGATTTATTATGTTTTTTATTATTTTTGCCAAAATTTTATAAGAAAAGTTGCAAAGAGAGATAGGGTGAAATATTTCAATGGTGCTGGTATTTTTGTCCTTGGGGATCAATGATAAGAGGGAGGAATTGGTTTCTTCTCCAATTCTGCTGGTTTTTTGGACATATATTATCATACAGATAAGGTCTTTTTTTATGATTGGCCAATAGATTTTGTAAAAGTGAAGAGTAAAACCATCTGGTCCTGGGGATTTCTCTGGATCGAACTTATTTAGAACTTCTTTTACTTCTTCCATAGTAACCTCCTTGCTTAAATATTTGTTGTCCTCTTCATTTATTAAATGTGGGATATGTTCAGTGAATTGTTTGCTTTGTTCTTAGTTATCTTCTTCTTCCTTGGTGTAGAGATTCCTGCAATGAGAGGTTGCTGTCGTTTTGATCTCCTCAAAGGATTTGATTGAGGTCCCCGATTGTGTCTTTCCTCCACATTGTTCCTATGTTGTCTAGATTTAGATTTATTATGAAATAAGGAGGTATTTTTGTCCCCTTCTTGAAGCCAAATGGCTCGAGATTTCAGTCTCCATTATTTTTCTTCATTGTGAAAAGTTTTCATGTAATTTTGGAAGCATTGTTTCTCCTACATTATATGGTTGTTATTGATGGATTTAATATCCATTTCTGCTTGTAAATATCCTAGATGCTTTTTATACTTTTCTTCCTCTTCCATGGGTTTTTGGGGGGATTTTGTTACCCATTATTTGATTGCTTCCTTAGTTATTTTGAGATTTTGTTCCCAAATGTAGACCCGGGTCCCATCCACCCAGTTTGGCCACACAAAGGAAATCAGGGGGAGGAAATCCAATGATTCTGTCCATATGGGATTGAACTTAAAAGATATGGGGCTGGGATTTTCTGCTTTGTCAAGGGAGAGAGCTATTGGACGATGGTATAAGAGTCCCCGGGCGATTATCTGGGAGGATATCTTGACTTGGAAAGAGAGAAGGGAACTATGAATAAAGAAACAGTTTAGTCTTGCTGCTATGTGACCCACTCTTGATCGTTTATTACTTCAAGTAAATTTTCCTTTGTTAGGATGGAAATCAAATAGATCCATTTCAGAGACCAGATCCTCCATGCATTCTCTAAAAGGATCTCTTACAATAGATCCTCCTTTTTTTTTTCCTTTCGATGAAGTGTAGTATTGAAGTCACCAACTATGATGCAATTTTGTTGGAAGCCAACTTCTTTGATTCTTATCAGAGACTCCCAACATTCTAATTTTTCGTTATAGTTGTTAGGCATATAGTTATTAAAAATGGGAAATATGTTACTTGTGGGAATATGTTTTAATTGGACCAGGATCCAGTGAGCTGATTCTAGTCTTTGTTCTTCCAAGAAAACTGTGGTGTTCCAAATTGTATAGATTCCTCCTAACCCTCCTCTTTCATTTCGAGCTGCATTGTTGCTTGCTTTTCAGATCTGTTGCATTTCTCGTAGGGCCTCAATCCCCTGCATTTTGGTCTCTTGGATAAGGAGAATTTGGGTTTTTTCTGTTTTGATTAATTTTCCCATAGCTTCCTTTTTTTCTCTTTTCCCCAATCCCCTACAACTCCAGGAGACTGGCTTCATTACTTATTAGCATTTTT
Organism: Picea mariana; assembly: GCA_032191745.1. Classification (NCBI taxonomy): domain Eukaryota; kingdom Viridiplantae; phylum Streptophyta; class Pinopsida; order Pinales; family Pinaceae; genus Picea; species Picea mariana. Next base: position 7,653 of record JASDQU010819872.1, read on the forward strand.
AGGTGCTCCCCCTTTTGAGGGTTGAGTGTGTCTTTTATATGTGGGAGATTTCCCATATTTCCCATATTTTTTGAGAACTTATTCCAGCGTAGGTTGGAGCCCCAATTCTTTGTCTTGATTTGCTGCTTTTTCCCTTTTGTTCCCATTTGTTTTCCTTCCCACTTTTCAGTTTTTGGGGATTTTAGGGATTTATTTTTCCAAGTCTTCCTCCGAGTCCTCAATGCTTTCATCCTCTAGGATTGGATCCATAGGAAGAGAGAGATATGGGTCTTTGAGATTTTGCGGGGGCTCTAATTCAAGGTCATGTTGGCCCTATACCTCCTCTAATGATTCTTTTGAGTTTATTGTTTCTTCCTCCATATTTTCCAGCACATCATATCCATTTTTACTACTTTCTGCTTCGTTATTTCCCATCGTCAAATATTTCTCCTTGAGTGGGGAAGATGGCTTGGGGATTGCTCTTATGTCTTGCAGCTAAGGACCTGATTTGTTGGTGGTTTTCTTCCTTTTGGATAACTTCCATTGTTCCTGTTCTTTGGATTCAGGTTGCTCTGTGTTTTCCTTGGGGAATTTTTTTTCAAAGTGGCCATACTCATGGCATGCTTTGCATTTGAATGGAAGTTTCTCATATTAAACTTTTTAAATATAGGACCACCCATCAAGGGTAAGTTGGATTGCCTGTATCAAACCTTTTTCCAGATCTACTTCGACACACAGGTGGGCACAAGATTGGAGACCACAATGTGGTTTGACACGATCGATGAATTTACCTAGGGCAATCTCGATATTTTTTAGGGTTCCATCACTCTAGCAGTGGAGAGGGAGGAAGGGAAAGCGAACCCAAACGAGGATTGCAGAAAGAATATCATTTTCTGGGATAAAATCTGGGGTCCATTTGTTCAGATAAATTCCTATTGAACTCATGAAATAGGTACCATTTCTAAAAATCAAATCTTCGTCTACTTGATTTTCAAAAAGAAAGGCATAGAATCCATTACCACATAATGCCGGAGAAATTTTCCCCTTTATCATTTTCTTCTAGTTCATCTCCAGCCATTGCTCCATTTCCCTTGGAGAAGGACAGAGACCCATAAATTGAAAGATTAATCCATTTTCTTCCAATCAAAGAGAAAACAGGCGGGAGGTGGAGGAGTGCATTGGGACCTTTAAGATCTCATCGAGATTTTTGACAAAACACGATGGAGACCATTTTGAAGATTTTGAATAGGAGGATATGAGGGTCTAGAATGTGGCAATATCTGGTGGAGGAGGCTAGGGTTGTGGGGGGGATCCCCAAACTAGAGGCCATAGGAGCAATTGCTGCAAACCCTTAGATAGATTGTAAAGTGGCTGCTGCAAACTTAGTGCAAGACACCAATATTAAATATTAGTTATAATCATGGTAAATATTAATAAATGATGAAAGAATAAATATTAAATGAGTATGATCATATACATAAAAAACAAAAATTTATATTTATTATAGATATCCACAATTTAATTACCTCTCACTTTCTTCATTGTACCTTCCCCAACAACTGCTCCCCTTCAAAAATTTTGATGGAGTTCACATCCCGAATGCAATCCACTGCATGCATAACTTGCACTGCTAATTTAGTAAGATACTGACTAATATACACCATGGATTCATATACCATATATCCCTCCACCATAGAACCCTCAGGATGTGATCTTTGTCTAACCAAAGCCTTCAATGATTTCAAGTGCCTCTCCACCATCCATATTGACCTTGTGTGTACATGTCCACACATTTCAATCTTCTCAACTTGGTGTATGAGGTAGTGTTCTTGTGCATTGAAAAATGCTGGAGGTAGATACTTTTTCATTTCACACATTAGCCGAGTAATTTCTCTCTTCCAGTACTTTATATCATATTCATGGATTTCTTTCAATGAAAACCATTTATAGATCATGATGCAAAAAAATAACATGTTTCAACAAAACATAATACATATTACATTACAAGTAAAACACATGTCATTAAGTACAACAAAAAAATGATTTTTTTTTTGCACATATATTGCAGCTACTTACCTCATATATTTTCCAAGATCATATATAATTTGTTTGACATTGTTTTCAAAGTCGTTTGGGAGAGATAGAGGTAGAACATACTGTAACAATAAAACCGAATTGTTACTTGTTTCAAAACTAGACAAAAAAAATAAAAATCTCAAAAAATGTATACAACCAATATATAAATATGAATAATGAAATTATTAATTACCTTAATGAAGGTATGCTGATCATGTGTTTTTACCCCACCAAATTCACCTTTCTTCGTTAAGATATTATTTATGTTTGAACAAAAACACGTGGAAAATTTAATTCTTTGAATGACCTCTTTTACACCATTTCTTTGTTGCTCTATTAATAACCATGGAAGGTTATTTTTGTCTCCATCACTATTTGATCGGATCACACTTTGCATTGCATGATTAGCTTCTTGAATGCCATTACAAATTTTGACATTTTTTTCTTTATCCCTCCTGCCATTTATGATTCACCATAATGTTTCTGTCACATTCTTCCCGATATGCATTGTATCAAACAAATGAACTATTTTGAGCTCCTCATAGTAAGGGAACCTCATGAATTGATTGGGATAACATTTCATTCCTTGTGGAAGCCCATTATTTCTACCTTCACGACGACGACATTGATGAAGCATACAAAAAATTAGAACACTATTTATCAGATGCAGTAAAATAAATTGAATAATTAAAATAAAATTTCAAAACATGATTCCATTTATGATTCATAAAAAAAATGTGTATCTCAAGGATTAATTCCGTCATATGCCAAATTCCATAGGCGAGGTTTCATTCTTTGTGGTTTTAGTACAGTCTCTTATTTCCCATTGAAAATATCTTTTTCAGTAGTATGATACTTATGGTTCTTAGAGAGGAAGTGTCTATACTCATGAAACACCTCCTTTCCTAAACTTTTTGACCGTCGAGATTTCATCTTAGGACCACACACTAGACATGAAAATTTAACCTTTGTTTGAAGACCTGAAACAAATGGATTAATGTGAATTAATATACGAAAGGAAACAACATGCATGATATCTTCAATTAATTATATACTATTCAAGCGTGAAATATGGAGCATTACATACCACAAAAATGTGTTAGTCCTGGGGAATCAGGAATTTTCCATAAAAGTATTCCACGATATTGAAATCTCTTTTGCCCAATTGGTTTACATATGTCATACATAGCGATGCCCTCCCATAACTTTAGTAGCTCATCGATAAGAGGCTCGATATACGCATTCATATCTTTAACTTGGTACTTACCTAAATGTTTTAAATTACATGAAATTACTACCATGGTATGTGTATATACGTAAATAAATAAATAAAAGATATTATGCAAAAAAAGAGACAAATGACAATTTTACATTCGAAAAATTAATGTAAACAAATACCTAGAACAATCATTGTCAACATTATGTGCTCCCTCTTTATTGACATCCAAGGAGGAATGTTATTGTTGATAACAAAAATATTCCACACTGATTAAACATACCAAATCTCTCCAAATGGATTAACACCATCAGTTTCCAATGGAATCCTAACATTACGAGGTTCATCTATAAATTTTGGCCATTTTGTAGTAATTTCCCTAAATGCATAATCATCTATAGGCATTCAAAGAACACCATATTAAATTCTCTTTCATGCATGGTCATCCATAAAATGTGTTATGCTTTGGCACGTGAACAATTTCTGCAATCATGGAATTATGGGAATATTTCAGAGAACCTTTTGAGGCACCATTTTTGTTACTTGATCGGTTTGATATCTACAAATACCACATATCGGGCATTTTTTTTTCGACGCATGTTGTCCATAATATATAATATGATCATCAGGACATGCATCTAAACTTTGATACTCCATTCTAATGTATTTCATAATGGCATGTAAATCCCGATATGTGTGAGGTAAAATATTTGACAAGGGTAACAAAAATTCACCTAACAATCTAAAACATAAAGTATAACTAGGTAATGTAAAGAATAGTAATTGTAAATATAGCATTTTTATTTTATACATTAACTAACACTAAAAAAAGAGGAAAAAGTAAACCTTTATGTAGATGTGATGAAACATATTACATACCTTAGGATCTGTGTCATACAAATCTTTGACACATGATTCATAACCTTTTAGTTCACCAACAACAATGTAGTGGAGAGAAGATTTTCTCTTGACCCTTTATAAATTCAATTATTTTCCTTTTCAAATAGAGGTTCATCATAAATACCATAACTACTGTCCCCATGATACTCATCTGGATGAATGAATAAGTCTTGGATCATTTGATTTGTCCCATCATCTTGAACTATGTTATTATTGTCATCTACTTCAATGGGATCATTAACTTGATCTTCATTATCTGCTTCATGTTCCTCATCTTGTACAACATCATTTCTGCTACTACTTGGTGCTTTATGTAGAAGGTTAGGGGGCAACTCTTACTTTATAATTACAAACAATCATGCAAAATTAGTGCATGTATAAAAAAATATAAATGTTTGAGAATACAATCATTATGAAAACAAATAATGAATATATATATATATATATATATATATATATAGAGAGAGAGAGAGAGAGAGAGAGAGAGAGAGAGAATTTCCATGGGATGATATTCATTTGATCCCCTATCCATGTGCCCATATTTATGTTTTTTAACTGTTTCTATTAAAACTCTTTCGAGACGTCTAATACAACAATTTTTGCAAGGGAAATAACATTTACCATCACCCTTTTCACCCTCTTTAATTTTTTTCCCACCTCTAATGTTTTCTAACATTCTTCCCCACAAACATATACTAATGATTATCTTATAAAATTGAGAGGTGTATAATAGAATATCTATTATTTTTTTCTATTATAACATATGAAAAAAAAACTTGTTTTTTGTTCCCCAAGAAGACTGTATACCCTTTTTGAACCATCGTTGTTATAAAAAAATTGTTGCAACATCCCTAAAATGCAACATATTTATAGATTTGATAACATTACAATTTCGACGATAGTTGACCAAGTCAATGTTGACTTTGTCAAATAGTGGGTGACCGTTGGGGGGGGACCCAATGTCCACAACGTCGCAAGAGCGACACACATTTGATGTCGTATCTCTTGCGATGACCTTCAGAAGATGTCTCTCTTGTGACTATTTGAAAAGTACGTCACACATGCGATGATATCGGGCATGATGGAGAAAAAAACTTAAAATTCCCTCTTTTTTTTCTATAGCGAGGCCAATTTTGTCCATAACGTCGCAATTAGAACATCACAATTTTTCCAATATGTAATAGTGCAACTATTATCAAGTTGGTAACTATGTTAATGTCCCTATACCTCTAGAAAGGTGTAATGGGCATGTGCATACCTTTCCAAACCTTAGTTTCTATTAGTAGAGACCGCTCTAGTTTTCTTTAGCTATCACTATCCCATTATTTGATTAATTCATTAGGATAGTTCACATTAAAGTCTATATCCAAAAGTAGGTCCACCATTCACCTATAAATAAATCCATTGAGGTCACACCATTCATACACATTCCATAGTAAGTTTATGCTACCATAATTTTTCTGGAGAGATGTAACGTCCCCCAACCCAGTAAGGGAACATTACAGTGCAAAATAACTCATAAAACTAAATTTATGCTAACTAAGTAATTACCTATAGATTTCAGCTACAATTTATATATAAATTTAACTATTATTTGTTACCATAAATCAGATGCATATACAACATGTAAAAGTAACATGAATGTAGTCTAATAATTCAACACAACAACATATAAATTATTTCCAAATACACAGAGTTCATGCAAAACAATTTAACCCATAAATACAAGACATAAAACAAATAAACACTTATCTTTTAACAATAGTTGTG
>JASDQU010819874.1:0-25327 GCA_032191745.1 Picea mariana
GAGCCACGGCGGGAGTGCTAGCAGGCGATGGCAGGGCTATTGTCCACCCCTCTCCCTCAACCTCTCTACAATCGTGTGTGGCCCCTTTACTCCATATGTGAGTCAAGTCGGCAAGCTATCGTCAGTCTGCATCACCAATAATCATGTGAGAAATGTCAACATCAAATAATCAATCAAATGAAACATCATAATAAACATATCAACACAAAATCACACTCCCTGACTCAGTCCGAAGTCCAAGGGGGTTCTATCGATGCCTCTGCATCCTCAAGGTCAAAAACCCTGCACACTCAATAAAACTGAGTCAATAGCACCTATCTACATCAAATAATAACACATCATGTCATTTGTCAATCACATTATAATCATATATAAAAGGTCTAACATCAAAAAGGGTCTAGATCACTTGCGAGCAAGTGTCCTCAAATAATAAGTGTTCTCAGTGCGCCAAAGCAGGATGTTACAAATAGGAAGAAAAAACTTGGCCACAAATCTCAAAACTAGAGATACAGAAGTAACAATAACCTTACCGGTAGGGTAGGTAGCGATGTCGCCTCCACTATGAGAAAAACGTCATCGTTGTTCTCCTCGGAAAGAAATCAGAGTCATAGAGTTAGAATTCTGGAGGACCTCTCCACAACAAAATCCATCAACCTAACTAATTCCTTCCTCGGAGAATGAGGTCTACGGGTATGAATGACCAGGTGATGAGATCGACTTGTCACGTCCATATTGGATAGCAGGACAGGTGATGGCCTTAACTACAATGTATACCCTACCTCCTTTAATGCCTTGACCAGGATTAAGTGCGTATCAGACCTACCCCTCCTTTGGTAACTAATGAGCTACTGAGTAAAGAAGTGTCGGTGTGACTCATGGAAATCTTTAAACCCAATTCATAGTAAATGCAGTTAATACAATGCACAGTTGACACTACATTCGGACAGGTGGAGCCGAATGGGATGGGTAAGTCCATATTGGACTTAAACCCTAAATCACAATGAATGCAGTTATTACATGTACATTTGACGCTACGTTACGAATAGGTGGAGCCGAATAGGATTACAAGCATGGGTGGAGGATTATGAAATATTTGTACTCTGAGTTTAACCGGAAGGGTCTTACCTAACCACTATCTCGTATACAGATACTTCTAAAACTAAAGGTGTTTTCCTATATTTAAACTCTTGCAGAGGAGTATAGACTAATACCACTTTTACCTAAGTCTTTTTGGCCCTTTTCATCATATGAGTATGTGTATGGACTAACGTATGAGGCCTAGGCCATAAAACCCAAAGTTGTTTGTATTGTAAACATATGGTAATGTTTTTTAGGTAGGATCCAATGTGTAAGGATTTGGCCATAAAGTCCCAAAGTCATTTGTATTGTAAACATATGGTAATGTTTCTATGTAGGATCTAACGCGTAAGGATTTGGCCATAAAATCCCAAAGTTGTTTGTATTGTTAAGACTATGGTAGTGTTATAGGTACAAATAGATAGGAAAGTAATTATAATTACAGGACTCTAAATAAACATTGAAGTGAGAAGTAAACACTTATTATATCATCGATTAGAAAACTTTAAGTTGAATGGTAAGGACAGTCGACGACAGTAAGGACTCTAACAAACTTTCAGACTCAAGCTATATAACAGAAAGCTTACTTGCTTGAATCTCAAAACTATTCAAGGATAAATGTACAAACAAAATTGTTTTTTTAGACAGTTTTTTTTAGGTACATTACATATGGTATCAGAGAAAAAGCTACAACACTGGGCCTGAACAGGGCCACATCAGCTTCTTAGTATTCATTCTGATTTATGTAAAACTAATAAATCTTATGGTTACAAACAGGAAGCCCTTTCTGTTTTTGTAAATTATGGCATCTTAGAAGGGTGCAGAAATCAGGATGGAAGGAAATCCGCAGCAAGGACCTCCTGGAGATCCAAGATAGAATAGTGATGGAAGCTCACCCACGGAGGTGTTGGAAACAATGAAGAATCTTATTGTTGAACTAGAGGTTTTCAAGGTCGACAGTGAAAAATTGAAGAAAGCATAGCGGGAACAACAAGAGATAAATGAAGTCCTGCTGCGTAGTATAGTAACCAAGAAAATCCCAAAAGACGATAACCATGACGAAGAGGTCAGCAAAAGGGCCTCCAAGAATTATGGTCCGGAAACAGAAAAAGGAGACAGTTTGTCTAAAGGGACACCTTCAACTAAAAACAAAACTATACCAGACAGAAAAAGAAAACAAATAGACCACCTTGAAGGAGAATTTAAAAAGATTAAACCAGCTACCTTTGATGGAGAATCCAGGACAGGAGAAGAAGCTGAGGCATGGTTGTTGGACATCAAAAAATACTTCTAGATCTATAACTATTCCAACAACATGAAGCTTAGAATGGCCATCTACAATATGAAGGGGAAAGCCAACATTTGGTGGTAGGACCTGAAATTGCACAAGGGTCTAAAGGAGAAACAGTTGGAATGGTCTGAATTTAAGAAGTATTTTAAGAAACAATACCTTTATGAAATCTATTATGAAAGGAAGACGAAAGAATTTTACAAGTTACGACTCAGATAGATAACGATGGGGGACCTTAGAAATAAATTTTTGGAACTACTAAGGTTTGTACCATACATCCGGGAGGATAAGGTAAAATTCCAGCGATTCTTAAGATATTTACCATAGTCCTACAGGGACAGAATTGAGTTTGACAACCCCAAATCCTTGAGTGAGGTATTCAGGAAAGCAAGAATGTGCTATGACCAGTATAAATAGCTAGTAGAGTTTCTAAAGGCCTGGAAGGATAAGAAGCAAGATCAAATGAACCAATGAAAGAAGGGATAACAGCCAACACCTTATCAGAATGCAGCAAAAAGTTTCCCAAGGAAGGATTTTCACTCTAATCATCTAAATGCACAAGGTAGCGGTCAACTAGTAAACCTGGGAAAGAAGAAATTTGGGGACAACTCCTGCGAGCCATTAAAGTGTTGGGGACAACTCCATGTATTATTTCAGCAAACAAAACTACTGTTCACAATTTACAGGAAGCCTCGACAGTGGGAGACGTGGGAAGAAGCCTACATTGGATAAATCCAGCCATAGATGGTCGACAAGTTGACCACCATTCCTTGGTTGTAGAAATCGAAGGTAAAATCAATGAAAATCGAATTTATGTTTTAATTGACGTTGGAGATACATTAAGTTATATTACTCCTGATGTAGTAGAGTCGAATAAACTTAAGAAACTGAAGCACGCAAAATCATGGCTTGTACAAGTAACAACAAGTACTAAAAGGAAAGTAGTTGACTTTATTTCTGATTTTGAATTCAGCTTAGATGGTCAAAAGATAAGGACCAATCTAAACATCCTACCACTAGGATCTTATGATATGATTATCGAGATGGATTGGTTGGAATAACACAAAGAAGTACTAGACTATTATACAAATATACTTAGCTATTAAGATGATTTTGGCACTGTTAGAACAGCCCAAGGCATACCAAAACCTGTATCATTCAGACAAGTTTCCGCAATGCAACCCAAGAAATGTATTAGAAAGGGATGCCAAGTTTATTGCATCCAAGTGACAAATCTATTAGAAAAAAAAGATAAGCCAAAGTTATAAGACTTTGCTATCCTACGTGAATTTAGAGACATGTTTGTGGATGAGATACCAGAATTACCTCCTATAAGGGAAATAGACTTCTCCATAGACTTACTACCTGGTTTAGCCCCTATCTCAAAATCACCCTACCAAATGAGTTTACCAAAACTGATAGAATTAAAAATACAATTACAGGAGTTGTTGGACAAAGAGTATATCAGACCGAGTGTCTCACCATGGTGAGCACCAATCCTCTTTGTGAAAAAGAAAGATGGTACTCTAAGACTATGTATCGATTATCGACAACTGAACAAACTGACTATCAAGAACAAATACCCCTTACCAAGGATAAATGATCTGTTCGATCAAGTAGGTGGGGCCAAGATCTTTTCAAAGTTGGATTTACGATCTGGTTATCATCAAGTTAGGATAAAAGATGAGAACATAAGAAAAAGAGCTTTTCGGACAAGATATGGACACTACGAATTTGTAGTCACACCTTTTGGATGCACTAATGCACCAGCCATGTTTATGTGCCTAATGAACAATATTTTCAATCCATACTTGGACAAGTTCGTGGTAGTATTTATCGATGACATTCTGGTCTATTCAATAATGGAAGAAGAACATAATGAACACTTAAGGATAGTTCTGCAAACATTGAGAAAACACAAACTGTACGCCAAATCTGACAAGTGTGACTTTTATCACAAAGAAATACAATATAAAGGACATGTAATTTCAGCAGGAGGCATTGTCGTAGACCAGGAGAAAATAAAAGACGCTATGGAATGGAAGGTACACAAGGATGTAGCGGATATCCGATCATTCATGGGAATCACTGGATATTACCGCGGATTTATAGAAGGGTTTTCCAAGATAGCCTACCCTATCACCTCATTACAAAATAAAGGGACCAAGTTTAATTGGTCAGAGAAGTGTCAAGACAATTTCAACAGGCTGAAAGGATTATTGACAACTGCACCCATATTGAAGGTAGTATACCTAGATAAAGACTTCACTGTATGTGTTGATGCAAGTAAAGAATGACTAGGTGGTGTCCTAACTCAGGAAGGAAACGTTATTTGTTATAAGTCCCGAAAGTTAAAAGAACACGAGAGAAATTATGTCACTTGTGAATTATAATTGGCAGCAGTCATACACACCTTAAAAATGTGGCGACACTACATAATGGATAAGAAATTTCTATTATTGATGGATAATAGCGGGGTGAAATATTTGTTTGGTCAACTAGATCTTAATGCAAGACAAGCAAGATGGCTAGCCTTCTAGAGCGAATTTGACTTCGATGTTAGACACATCAAGGGTAAGGAAAATAACGTAGCAGACGCTTTAAGCAGAAGAGTCCGTGGGTTATTTGAGATAAATATCAGCAGGGAAAAAAGTGATCTGGAACAAAGGATAAGGATGGCAGGTATTAACGATGGAGATTACACTAAGATAATGACAGAATTACAAAACGGTACAACAAACTTAGACAAATCAGATCTAAGCATCAACAAGAAGGGACTATTACGATTGAAAAATATGCTTTACATACCAGATTCAATAGAGTTAAAATTAACCGTTTTGGACGAAGTGCATAAGAAACCATATTCTGGCCATCTAGGTTACCAGAAAACAATAACAACACGTAGAAAACTATTTTACTAGCCTAATATGAAGGGTGAAACAGCAGATTACCTGGCTAGGTGCCAAGATTGTCAGCAGGTTAAGACCAAACACCATCATCCAACCAGCCTATTACAGTCATTACCAATACCAGAATGGAGATGGGAGACTATATCATTGGACTTTATCACAGGTTTGCCTAAAACTTAGAAACGGAATGATTCTATCATGGTTGTAATCGATAAACTCAGTAATTCTGCACATTTTATTCCTGTAAAGTCTACTTTTAAAGCTATAAACATTGTTGAAATATTCATGAAAGAAATTTTTAGACTGCATGGTATTCCTAAAGTGGTGGTTTTAGATAGAGACGCAAAATTTACATCCGCTTTTTGGAAGAAATTGTTTGTAGGGCTAAACACTAACTTGAATTTCAGTTCAAGCTATCATCCACAAATGGAAGGACAAACCAAAAGGACAAACCAAATCATAGAGGATATGCTTTGCATGTACGTAAGAACAAAACTCAGCAAGTGGGAAGATGTGACATCCCCCAAAATAAGATATTTTGAAAATTTAATTTGCTGGAAATTTATTCTATTTTTAGTAAATTTGAATTTGGAAAATTTTTGCCATTTATGGAAATTTCGAATTCCGAATTTGTTAATTGTAATAAATTATTATGACTATTGGGTAGAGATCTGATTTGATGCAACTAACTATTTGACAATGACACTTGTTTTAAAAAAGAATATTTTATATTGATTGCAGGAGGAAAAATGGAACAACCATGTTAAAAGTAGTTGACCATGACTCCATGAGTGGGGAACATGCTGGAACTACCCCTAGGCTAATTTTTACAGGTGGAAAATTAGTGATTTGGCCATTGGCAGCCTCTGAAATTAGGGATTTAGGAAGCTGCAAAAATTCCCAAGGGAGGGAAAAAATACCTAGGCAATTAATAAATAAGCATATGTGAGGAGGGAGGATGCTGCCAAGTATGCTGGGAAAGAGACTATTGATTTTTTTTCCTTCTTGTTATGAACACCGAATGAGTGTGAGGGAAGGGGGAACTACGGAATTGAAGGACATTACTAAAGAGGGTTTCTCTAAGTTCGCCCTCATGGACTCATGGTCAGGCTACGGGGTGAACTGTGCAAGTGATCTTGGTTGCTCGGTTCTACAGTTGGGAGGAGCGTGGTTGTTCCATTTGTTTTTCCATGAGTTTAGTTTAGATATGCTACTCTAATCCTTATCTTTCTGAATGATTTTATATCTAATGTATTGTGCATGTTAAATCTTAACTGAAATGGTTTCTAGTATTTATTTTAATGATCGTATAATTGTTGTAAGTCTTTTACTGTATCTAAATTTCAGTATTTCTACCTCTGTGGCATGAATTGGTTATTGATATAGTGGAATCCTTAAAGTTGGTATGCATTCAATAACCTAGACAAAGGCTATTCGATTACATGAAATTTACAGCCCACTTTACTATTGATTAGTTTACATATCCTTTTGGAATCATCTCCTAGTAACCTCTACTATGGATTTAGAACCTGTATGTAAATACAAAATATATGATATCCTCATAGAATTCAACAAATAGACTGTAGGATTTAATTATGGAAATGTTTCCTGAAATTAAACTTTAAGTAGAATCAAATATGTATCAATGAACGAATAGATCTATTACGAGCATATATATTTCATTTTGTAATTTTCAATTCCTAAAACAGAATCACATATATAGTCGAACTTGGATAGAACTAGAATAATGAAGCATATGGGAATGAACATAATCAAAGGAGCAAGACTACCCTAAACTTAACGATATATTCATGCTAGGATCATACTACAGAAAAGCGAATAAATGATTTCACTGATACATTATCAATGTATGACACATCTTACATATGTTGTGCACAGAGAGAAACAAAGAATTTTATGGTTGTAGAATTACCATTTAGGATACCTATTAAATTTGCTTCACATTTTACAGAAAGCTATTTTAAGAAATTACATAATAATGCAATCTATTCTGAAGATGCAACCGATCGAAAAAACAGTAATCTACAATATGCAGAGACTTGGAGATGTGAGACCCTGCCTCTGAAGGATCCCCATTGGGGTAAATTCCAAATATTTATGAATACTTTAAATTAGAGAAGTAATGTAGAGAACATCGAGGATAAGCTATTTCCAAATAGAAAATAATAACCCTCCATTACTAAGCTTAACATATTTAAGAGTTTTCCCAACAACAAACTTAGATTTGTTTTCGCCAAATTTTAGCATTAGAATATCAGTCATTTTCCTACATCATGCTCGATTGTATATATCTCCTTAAATGGAACTTTAACAAAAAAACAAAATGGGATTTAACCCTCAGATATCCGACACAGGAAAACAGTGCATGATTAATGTTACCTTTAACAACAGAAAGCTACGAACAGAATCGTGACATCCATGCTTTGATTTAAGAAGCACGTTGAGAGCCACATTTTTGGAACCTGAGTACCTTTGTCATGATGAGCAGAGGCCAGTACCTGCATCATGAAGTGGGCATACCTGCATTTGGCCATCACAGAAAACATTAGTAAAGTACAAAGTAGAACTTTAAATTATAGAATTGAAAGGGTAGATTGATAACCACAACTATGCCAGACTACTTAAGTTAGGGGCCGAAACACCGCACCCTCCAGTTTTCATGCCTTGTTTTGCAATCCGCCCTAGTCGAGGGGATAATCGTTCCTATAAATTCTGGTGATTACCCTCGCAACAAGAAGAGTCCCACCATTAATACAGAGAAACCCTTTTAAAAGAGTTAAACAATTACTTTGAAAAGATAAAATAACATTGTGAATTCAAGAGTTAAATCTTTTACGAACAAAAATGAAGAACATAAGGAACGACATCATACACATAGTCAATAGAAGTTATCGTGGAAAGTACCCTAACTTAGTAAGAGATAAACTACCAGTAGACCACCACCTTACTATAAATAATATGCATCAGTCAAAGACGAGAAACAGATATGTTAAGAATCAAGATTGACCTTTTATTTTCCTGGAGCCTTTACACGACGAAGGGATAAAATCTTCTGAAGTACTCTAAGTTACTCCCAAATACAGTTGCTATTCATAGGGTAAAAAAAAGGTAATGAACTGGAAATAAACCCACGAGACACAAACAATGGACGCGAAGTATGACCTTAGGTTCACAGAGGTAAATAATAGCGACTCTCGGATACAGCGAGAAACCTCTTCTACAGTCATTACCAAAATAAAAAGGAGAAACATGTAGACTCTGAACATAACTATCGGAAGTAAAGAGGGTCTTTAAATTCACAATAAAAGTTATAGGAAGAAAATCCTTTCTTTGTATCAACCAAACAGTGAACTCTGTTTCAAGCTTGAGATATGACAGTGCCCTTAGAAAGAACTTACCAGGTAGTCAGATGTTGTCGTCAACTTCACCAAAGTTTGCCTGTAGAGGTGATAGCCTTTCCGTGTGGAGGAATGCATAATATAGAACCCTCACCTTCGGAGTCACAAGGGAAGAAGAGAGACTGCCAAAACCTAAGATGGAGGAGTACCACTCTTTACATCATGGGAGGTACATTCCATGCACTAGGGAAAAGTTGGCACACAAGGATTGGGAAGAATAGGTGGGAGTGTCATCGGGACTGATGTTTAAGAGACCCTAATTAATTTCAGGAAAAAACCTCAACTCCTCCTGACAGGTACATCTATCTGCCTTAATGCTGAGGATGCGAAGTTAATAATAGTAAATCCATGACTGTCCAGTGAAACTGATCGGTCGTTAAACTTTGGTCATTGAAGTTATCTTTTCATTACTCCAACAGGAAGAGTAGGGTTAGTTAGTTTAGTTATGCAGAGAATGGTGCGGAGTTGGTCCGGGTTCAATTCATTATGGTGGAGACAAGTTGTAACATAACTAAAATGAAGGCATCAAAGAAAACACATTAAAACCACTCCTAAACCATCATTAATATCCTTAACCATTCCTATCATGTACTACATTCAGTATTTGAAGTCCGATGTTGACACAGCTAGGTAAGAGTACAATCATTTAACTCTCGGGGATATAAACTTATGCGCAAAGTCCAAATAGCCCGATTCTATCAAACAAGGGAACTGAAATTTGAATCCTAGTGTATAGGTAGATTTTGTGTATTGTATTAAAAACGATATAGTAACATATGAGTTAGAAAAATACTTGTATGGAACCTCTCCTAAGTGTTAGGCTAGTATGGTATAAGGTTATGCAAAGAAAAAACAAAATGTAAGTACCCATCATATGAGTTGATTAAACGAAGAGAAATGGTAAATAATGTACCAAAGAATTTATTTATTTTTATGATAAATTTGAGGTTCATTACATATGGTATCAGATAAAAAGTTACAACACTAGGCCTGAATAGGACCACTGTAGTGCTTAGTGTATATCCTATTTTATATAAAAACTAATAAATCTTTTGGTTACAGACATAAATCTTTTTCTGTTTTGGGGATTAAGTATGGCAGCTCAGGGCAATGCAGAAAACGGGATAAAAGAAAATCCGTAGCAAAGACCCCCTGGGGATATAAGGCAAAATAGTGATGGAAGCTCACCCACAGAAGTGTTGGAAACAATGAGGAATCTGATTGTTTAACTACATATCTTTAAAGCTGACAATGAAAAATTGAAGCAAGCACAACAAGAAGAACAAGAGATAAACGAAGTCCTGCTGCGCAGTATAGTGACCAAGAAAATCCCAAAAGACAATAATAATGACGAAGAAGTCAGCAAAAGAGACTCCAAGAACTTCGGGCCAGAAACAGAAAAAGGAGACAGTTCGTCTAAAGGAACGCCTCCAGCTGAAGATGGAACTAAAACGGACAGAAAAAGAAAACAAGTAGACCACCTTGAAGGAGAATTTAAAAATATTAAACCCGCTATCTTTGATGGAGAGTCCAGGACATGAGAAGAAGCAGAGGCATGGTTATTGGACATCAAAAGGTACTTCCAAATCTATAACTATTCTAGCAACATGAAGGTTAGGATGACCATCTACAATCTTAAAGGGAAGGCTAGTATTTGGTGGAAAGATCTGAAATTGGCCAAGGGCCTAAAGGAGAAACAGTTGGAATGGTCTAACTTTAAGAAGTATTTCAAGAAACAATACCTTTCTGAAAATTATTATGAAAGGAAGACGAAAGAATTTTACGAGTTACGACTTGGATAGATGATGAAGGAGGACCGTATAAATAAATTTATGGAACTGTTAAGGTTTGTATCGTACATCTGAGAGGATAAGGTAAAAATCCAGTGATTCTTAAGCTTCTTACCACATTCCTAGAGGGACAGGATCGAGTTTGACAACCCCAAATCCTTGAGTGAAGTATTCAGGAAAGCATGATTGTGTTATGATCAGTATAAGCAGTAGGTGTATTTTCCCAAAGCCTGGAAGGATAAGAAGCAAGATCGAATGAACCAGCAGAAGAAGGGATACCATCCAGCTCCTCATTGGAATACAATAAAAAGTTTATTGAGAAAATATTCTCACTTCAGCCACCCAAATATGTTGAGCAGTGGTAAACCGGTAAACCTAGGAATGAAGAAGTTTGGGGACAACTCCCGTGAGCCACTAAAGTGTTGGGAATGTGGAGAGCATCATCTAAGGAGGAACTGTCCATGTTTGATTTCAACAAATAGAACTATCATTCATAATCTACAAGAAGCCTCGACAGTGGGAGACGTGGGTACGAGCCTACATCTGATAAATGCAGCCATTGATGACCCACAAGCTGACCACCAGTCCTCAGTGGTAGAAATCAAAGGTAAAATCCATGACACTCAAATTTTTATTTTAATTGACCTTGGAGCAACATTAACTTATATTACTCTGAAGGTAGTAGAGTCAAATAAACTTAAGAGACTCAAGCACGCAAAATCATGGCTTGTGCAACTAGCAACAGGTACTAAAAGGAATGTAATTGATTATATTTCGAATTTTGAGTTCATCTTAAATGGTCAAACTATAAGGACCGATCTGAACATCCTACCACTAGGATCTTATGATATGATTATTGGGATGTATTGGTTGGAACAACACAAAGAAATATTAAATTGTTATACAAAGATACTTACCTATAAAGATGATTCTAGCACTACCAGGACAGCCCAAGGTATACCAAAACTAGTATCAGTCAGAAAAATTTCAGTTATACAACTAAAGAAATGTATGAGAAAGGGATGTCAAGTTTATGCCATCCAAGTGACGAATCTAGCAGAAAAAGAAGATAAGCCAAAGTTGGAAGACTTTGCTATTCTATGTGATTTCAGAGACATGTTTGTTGACAAGACACCAGAATTACCCCCCAAAAGGGAAATAGAATTCTCCATAGACCTACTACCCAGTTCAACCCCCATCTCAAAAGCATCGTATCGAATGAGTCTACCAGAACTGATAGAACTAAAAATTCAATTACAGGAATTGTTGGACAAAGAGTATATCAGACTGAGTGTCTCACCTTGGGGGGCACCAGTCCTCTTTATGAAAAAGAAATATGGTACTCTAAGACTATGTATTGATTATAGAAAACTGAACAAAATGACTATTAATAATAAATACCCCTTACCAAGGATAAATGATATGTTCGATCAAGTAGGAGGGGCCAAGATATTTTCAAAATTGGATTTACGATCCAGTTATCATCAAGTTCGGATAAAATATGAGGACATAAACAAAACAGCTTTTCGGGCAAGATATGGACACTACGAGCTTGTAGTCATACCTTTCAGACTCACTAATGCCCTAGCCACATTTATGTGCCTAATGAACAGTATTTTCAGTGAGTACTTGGACAATTTTGTGGTAGTATTTATCGACGATATCTTGGTCTATTCAAAGATGTAGGAGGAACATGAGGAAAGCTTAAGAATAGTTTTGCAAATGTTAAGGAAGCGCAAACTGTATGCCAAATTCGACAAGTGTGACTTCTATCAAAATGAAATACAATATCTTGGACATGTAATTTCAACATAGGGCATTGATGTAGACCCGGAAAAGACAAAAGCCATTATGGAATGGCCGCTACCTAAAGATGTAGTGGATATACGATCATTCATGGGAATCACCAAATATTACTGCAGGTTTATAGAAGGGTTTTCCAATATAGCCTACCCTATCACATCATTACAAAAGAAAGGAACCAGGTTTAACTGGTTAGAGAAGTGTCAAGACAACTTCAACAAACTAAAGGAATTATTGACAATGACACCCATATTGAAAGTAGCAGACCCAGATAAAGACTTCACCATATGTGTTGATGAAACTAAAGAAGGGCTAGGTGGTGTCCTAACTCAAGAAGGACGCGTTATTTGTTATGAGTCCTGGAAATTAAAAGAACATGAGCGAAATTATGTCACTCGTGATTTAGAATTGGTAGCAGTAATACACTCCTTAAAGATGTGGCGACACTACATAATGGGCAGAAAATGCCTATTATTAACGGACAATGGTGGGGTGAAATATCTGTTTAACCAACCAATTCTTAACGCAAGACAAGAAAGGTGGTTAGCCTTCTTCAGCGAATTCGACTTCGAGGTTAGACATATCAAGGGCAAGGAAAATAAAGTAGAAAATGCTTTAAGCAGAAGAGTCCATGGGTTATTTGAGATGAATATCAGCAGGGTAGAAAGTGATCTAGAACAAAGAATAAGGATGACATGTATTAATGATGAAAAATGTACTAAAATAATGGTAGAATTACCGAACAGTACCGCAAACTCAGATAAACCAGATCTAAGTATCGACAAGAAGGGACTACTACGATTTAAAAACAGACTTTACATACCAGATTCAGTAGAGCTAAAATTAACAGTCTTGGACAATGTGCATAAGAAACCGTATTATGGTCACCCAGGTTATCAGAAAATGATAACAGCACTTAGAAAACTATTTTATTGGCCTAATATGAAGGGAGAAACAACATAATACTTGGCTAGGTGCCAATATTGTCAGCAGGTTAAGGCCGAGCACTAGTATCGAACTGGCCTATTACAACCATTACTAGTACCAGAATGGAAATGGGAGAGTATATCGCTTGACTTTATAATAGGTTTTCCTAAAACTCATAAACAGAATGATTCTATCATGGTTGTAACCGATAAACTCAGTAACTTTGCACACTTTATTCCTGTAAAGTCTACCTTTAAAGCTATAAACATTACTGAAATATTCATGAAATAAATTTTTAGACTACATGGTATTCCTAAAATAGCGATTTTAGATAGAGACGTAAAATTCACATCTGCCTTTTGGAAGGAATTGTTTGCAAGGCTAAATACCAATTTGAATTTCAGTACGAGTTATCATCCACAAATGGATGGGAAAACCGAAAGGGCAAACCAAATCATAGAGGATATGCTCCGCATGTACGTAAGAACAAAACCGAACAAGTGGGAGGACTATATACACTTGGTAGAATTTGCATATAACAATGGGTACCAAACTTCAGCAAATTTGAGCCCTTTCGAAGTACTGTACGACAAAAAGTGTACGACTCCAATTAGCTGGGATAACCCGGCTGACAGACTCATGGTTTGACCAGAGATGCTCCAAGAAATGGAGAACATGGTAAGAAAGGTACAACAAAACTTGAAGGAAGCACAGGACAGGAAGAAGAGCTATGTAGATCAGAAAAGAAGACACTTAGAGTTTCAAGTGGGAGACCATGTGTACTTGAAGGTCAAAGCCCAAAAAATCTCATTGAAGTTAGGAAACTGTGCCAAGATGGCACCCAGGTTTTGTGGGCCCTTTGAGATACTAGCTCAAATCGGACCCATAGCATATCAACTTGCACTGCCAGCCAATATAAGAATTCATAATGTATTTCATGTTTCTTTGTTGAAAAAGTATGTGCACGACTCTACTCATGTGATTGATTGGAACTTGGTACAGGTGGAACCCGAATGCTAATTCTAGGTGGAACCCCTACGCATGCTAGACCGGAGAGAAATAGCACTTCAGAACAAAGTTGTCGCTCAAGTAAAGGTGCAATGGAAGCACTTTAGTCCTGAGGAGGCCACTTGGTAATTGGAGGGAGATTTGCGAAAATCTCATCCAATATTATTCCAAGAAAGGAACAAACATTGAGGACAATGTTTTATTGAAGGGGGGAAGGATGTGACATCCCCCAAAATAAAATATTTTGAAAAATTAATTTGCTGGAAATTTATTCCGTTTTTAGTAAATTCGAATTATGAAATTTTTTTCCATTTATGGCAATTCTAAATTTTGAATTTGTTAAATGTAATAAATTATTATGACTATTGGGTAGAGATCTGATTTGACCCAAGTAACTATTTGACAATGACACTTGTTTAAAAACAGAATATTTTGTATTGATTGTAGGAGGACAAATGGCATAGCCATGTTAAAAGTAGCTGACCATGACTCCATGAGTGGGGAACATGTTGGAACTACCCCTAGGCTAATTTATACAAGTGGAAAATTAATGATTTGTCCATTGGAAGCCCCTGAAAATCAGGGATTTAGGAAGCTGCGAAAATTCCCAAGGGAGGGAAAAAAGACCCAGGCAATTAATAAATAAGCATATCTGAGGAGGCAGGATGTTGCCAAGTATGCTGGGAAAGAGACTATTGATTTTTTTTCCTTGTTGTTATGAACATTGAATGAGTGTGAGGCAAGGGGGAGTTATTGAATTGAAGGACATTACTAAAGAGGGTTTTTCTAAGTTTTCCCTCATGGACTCATGGTCAGGCTAGGGGGTGAACTATGGAAGTGATCTTGGCTGCTCGGTTCTACAGTTGGGAGGAACGTGGTTGTTCCCTTTGTTTTTCCACAAGTTTAGTTCAGATATGCTACTCTAATCCTTATCTGTCTGAATGATTTTATATCTGATGTACTGTGCATGTTAAATTTGAACTGAAATGGTTTATAGTATTTGTTTTAATGATTGTATAATTGTTGTAAGTCTTTTACTATATCTAAATTTCAGTATTTCTACCTCTGTGGGATGAATTGGTTATTGATATAGTGGAATACTTAAAGTTGGTATGCATTCAATAACCTAGACAAAGGTTGTTCGATTACATGAAATTTACAGTCCACTTTACTATCGATTAGTTTACATATCATTCTGGAATCATCCCCTACTAACCTCTACTATGGATTTACAACCTGTATGTAAATATAAAATATATGATATACTCATAGAATTCAACAAATAGACTGTAGGATTTAATTATGGAAACGTTTCCTCAAATTAAACTTTAAGTAGAATCGAATATGTTTCAATGAATGAACAGATCTATTACGAGCATATATATTTCATTTTGTAATTTTCAATTCCCAAAACAAAATCACATATATAGTCGAACTTGGATAGAACTAGAATAATGAATCATATGGGAATGAACATAATCAAAGGAGAAAGACTACCCTAAACTTAACGATATATTCATGCTAGCATCGCACTACAGGAAAGCGAATAAATGATTTCACTGATACATTATCAACATATGACACATCTTACATATGTTGTGCGCAGAGAGAAACAATGAATTTTATGGTTGTAGCATTACCGTTTACGATACCTATTAAATTTACTTCACATTTTACAGAAAGCTATTTTAAAAAATTACATAGTAATGCAATATAGTCTAAAGATGCAACCGATCGAAAAAGCAAGAATCTACAATACGCAGAGACTTGGAGATGCGAGACCCCGCCTCTGAACGATCCCCATTGGGGTAAATTCCAAATAAGAGTTGCATTAACGAGAGACTAATCATACAGACATTAATATAGTCAAGAAATTATGGCTATTATAACTGTTTTAAATATTTCTGAATACTTTAAATTATAGAAGTAATGTACAAAACGTCGAGGATAAGCTATTTCCAAATAGAAAATAATAACCCTCCATTACTAAGCTTAACATATTTAAGAGTTTTCCCAACAACAAACTTAGATCTGTTTTCACAAAATTCTAGCATTAGAATATCATTCATTTTCCTACATCATGATCGACTGTATATATCTCCTTAAATGGAACTTTAACAAAAAAACAAAATGAGATTTAACCCTCAAATATCCGGCACAAAAAATCAGTGCATGAGTAATGTTACTTTTAAAAACATAAAGCTACAAAAAGAATCGTGACCTCCATGCTTTGATTTAAGAATCAAGTTGAGAGCCACATTTTTGGAACCTGAGTACCTTTGTCATGATGAGAAGAGGCCTGTACCTGCGCCATGAAGTGGGCATACCTACATTCGGCCATCACAGAAAACGTTAGTAAAGTATAGAGTATAAATTTAAATTATAGAATCGAAAGGGTAGATTGATAACCACAGCTATGTCGGACTACTTAACTTAGGGGCCGAAACACCACACCCTCCGGTTGTCGTGCCTTGTTTTGTAATCGACCCTAGCCTAGGGGAGAATGGTTCCTAGAACTTCTAGTTTGTACCCTCACAACAAGTAGAGTCCCACCATTAATACAGAGAAACCCTTTTTACAGAGTTAAACAATTACTTTGAAAAGATAAAATAGCATTGTGAATTCAAGAGTTAAATATTTTACGAACAAAAGTGAAGAATGTAAGGAATGACATCATACACATAGTCAATATAATTTCTCGTGGAAAGAACGCTAACTCAGTAAGATATAAACTATTGGTAGACCACCACCTTACTACAAATAATATGCATCAAACATAGAGGAGAAATAGATACATTAAGAATCCAGATTGACCTTTTATTTTCCTGGAGCGTTTACACGACGAAGGGATAAACTCTTCTGAACTACTCTGAGTTACTCCCAAATACAGTTGCTAGTCATAGGGTAAACAAAAAGGAATGAACTAGAAATAAACCCATGGGACACAAACAGTGGATGCAAAGTATGACCTTAGGTTCACAGAGGTAAAGAATAATGACTCTCGAATACAGCGAGAAACCTCTTCTATAGTTGTTACCAAAATAAAAAGGAGAAACACGTAGACTCTGAACATAACTATTGGAAGTAAAGAGGGTCTTTAAATTCAGAATAAAGGTTACAGGAAGAAAATTCTTTCTTTGTATCAACCAAACAGTGAACTTTGTTTCAAGCTTGATATATGACAGTTCCCTTAAAAGGAACTTACCAGGTAGTCGGATGTTGTCGTCGACTTCACCAAAGTTTGCTCGCAGAGGCGGCAGCCTATCCCTATGGAAGAATGCATAATACAAAACCCTCTCCTTCAGAATCACAAGGGAAGAAGAGAGACTGCCAAAACCTAAAAGGGACGAGTACCACTCTTTACAGCATGGGAGGTACATTCCATGTGCTAGGGAAAAGTTGGCGCACCAGGATTGGGAAGAACAGGTGGGAGTGTCATTGGGACTGATGTTTAAGAGACCCTAATTAATTTCAGGACAGAACCTTATCTCCTCCTGACAGGTACATCTATCTCCCTTAGTGTTGAGGATGCAAAGTTATTAACAGTAAATTCATGACCGTCCAGTGAAATTGATCGGTCGCTAAACTTTGGTCATTGAAGTTATCTTTTTGTTACTCCAACAGGAAGAGGAGGGTTAATTAGTTTAGTTATGCAAAGAAAGGTGTGGAGTTGTTCATGGTTTAATTCGTTATGGTGGAGATGAGTTGTAACATAACTAAAATGAAGCCATCAAAGAAAACACATTGAAACCACTCCTAAACCATCATTAATATCCTTAACCATTCCTTTCATGTACTACATTCAGTATTTGAAGTCCTATGTTGACACAGCTAGGTAAGAGTACAAGCATTTAACTCTTGGGGATATAAACTTATGCGCAAAGTCCAAATAGCCCGATTCTATTAAACAAGGGAACTGAAATTTGAATCCTAGTGTATAGGTAGATTTTGTGTATTGTATTAAAAACCATATAGTAACATATGAGTTAGAAAAATACTTGTATTTGATGGGAACCTCTCCTAAGTGTTAGGCTAGTATGGTATAAGGTTATGCAAAGAAAAAACAAAATGTAAGTACCCATCATATGATTTGATTAAACGAAGATAAATGGTAAATAATGTACCAAAGAATTTATTTTTTTTTATGATAAATTTGAGGTTCACAACAGAAGACTACCTGCACTTGGTAGAATTCGCATATAACAATGGGTACCAAACTTCAGCTAAGTTGAGCCCTTTCGAAACACTGTATGGCAAAAAGTGTACGACTCCAATTAGCTGGGATAACCTGACTGACAGATTCATGGTTGGACTAGAGATGCTCCAAGAAATTGAGAACATGGTAAGAAAGGTACAACAGAACTTGAAAGAAGCACAGGACAGACAGAAGAGCTACGCAGAAAAAAAGACACTTGGAATTTCAAGTGGGAGACCATGTTTATTTGAAGGTCAAATCCCAAAAGAAATCATTAAAGTTAGGGAAGTGTGCCAAGCTGGCACCCAGGTTTTGTGGGCCCTTCGAGATACTAGCTCAAATTGGACAAGTTACATATCAACTTGCACTTCGAGCTAATCTAAGAATTCATAATGTATTTCATGTTTCATTGCTGAAAAAGTATATTCATGACCCTACTCATAGGATTGATTGGAACTTGGTGCAGGTGGAACCCAAAGGTGAGTTCCAGGTGGAACCCTTGCGCATTATGGACTAGAGAGAAATAACACTTTGGAATAGAGTCACCGCTCGGGTAATGGGGCAATGGAAGCACTTTAGTCCTGAGGAGGCCACTTGGGAGTTGGAGGGAGATTTGTGGAAATATCATCGAACCCTGTTCCAGGAAAGGAATGAACACTGAGAAAAGTGTTTTACTTAAGGGGGAAAGGATGTGACATCCCCAAAAATAAAATATTTTTTGAAATTTAAAATTGTTGGGAATTTATTCCATTTTTAGTAAATTCAAATTTGGAATTTTTTTTCCATTTATGGCAATTCCGAATTTCGAATTTGGTAATTGTAATTAATTATTTTGACTGTTGGGCAGAGCCCTTATTTGACCCAACTAACTATTTGACTATGCCACTTGTATGAAAACAAAATATTTTATATTGATTGTTGGAGGACAAATGGAACAACCATGTTAAGTTTAGCTGACAATGACTCCATGAGTGGGTAACATGTTGGAACTACCTCTGGGCTGATTATTACAAGTGGAAAATTAGTGATTTGGCCATTGGCAGCCACTGAAAATCAAGGATTTAGAAAGATGAGAAAATTCCCAAGTGAGGGAAAAGACCTAGGCAAATGATAAATAGCATATGAGAGGAGGCAGGATGCTACCAAGTATGCTGGCTAAGGAGACTATTGATTTACTTGTTGTTATGAACACTGTTTGAGTGTGAGGCAAGAAAAATTGTTGGAGTTGTAAGACATTGTTGAAGAGAAGTTTTTCCAAGTTTGCCCTTATGGATTCATGGTCAGGCTAGGGGGCGAATCAGGGAAGTAATTTGGCTGCCATGTTCTACAGTTGGGAGGAACGTGGATGTTCCCTTTGACTTTCAACGTATTATTTTAGATATGTTATTTCTGTCCCTTCTCTGGTTGAATGTTAAATGGTTACATACTTTATAGAATGCATATGTTAATTCTAATTAGGAGTAATATTAAAGATGAAAGATCAAATGCGTCCTATTGGAAACTTAGAAACTACTAGAATGTCTCCCCCCTAGTTCAGAATGGATTATCTTTGTTGTATCTCATTTCTGTTATGAATACTAGTCCCCGAAAGTATACTAGCTAAAAAGATTTACCTAGTCAATTATTCAAGAAGATTTGTGTTATGGTTTGATTACTATTGTAGTAAGGTAAAGCGTTGTCGTTGAAAATCCCACAAGTAAAATGCAATGAAGATTTGAGTTTACCTATATGTAAATGGAAAACTGCATAGTGTGTGTGTGTATATATATATATGTACATATACACATTTTGGGTATATAAAAGCACGCGCAGCAGTAGAGTAATTAACTAAGATTTCTTCCATGTACCGGCTTAACAGTCATGATTTTTGGGAGATAGCCCTAATCGCAAGTGTTTAAGATTTATATGTATATTTAAAGTACGGAAGTGATCTTGCGAATACCAAAAACCACCTACAACATTTACACATATTTATATCAAACCGATGTTTAATGAAAAATTATAGGTTGAAATGTTGGGAAATTCTTTGGAGTAAATCGGATTAACATGGTTTAATTACAAGAACTAATAATGAGAGGAGCGAAGGCCCAAGGAAGAGGGGACATCCCGAAACTTAGCACATACCCCTGAGTAAATTCATAACTGTGTAAATAAAACATAATCACCTAGAATTTTCAAAGGAAAGCCTTTAACACAAAGTACAGTAAATGCAAACTGAATTCATTTTCCATCTTGCGATCCAAAGTCAACTATAGACAAGACATACATATAGCCGACAATAGTCGAGTACCTTTTTCTTTTTCAAAAATCCTTTCAAGGAAGTAGCCAATATGGCACTAGTATATTAAACCAATAAAATAACCAGTATGCCAACACAAGTAGGCGGAAGGGAAAACCCTGTAATTCTTTTAAGAATAATATTACATATCTCGTTTGGAATTGAAACAAATGAACATCCCATACGGTGTTTTATTTTCCAACAATAAAAATTTCCATCACAAGACAGGTTACCCTTACTCAACGATACTGAAACCGGAACAAAACTACATAGTAAATAAAAGGACTGGAAAGGGACTGTGCCCTTCCTTTAGAAATAAAGGAATGAGACAGTGAGGGTTACGAGCATGGAACCCAAGTACCTTTATCTCCAAGGATGGATGTAGATATCCGCAGCTTCTTACCGATGAGGACCCTGCAAAATTCGTATAAATAAAATATTAGTAACTAAACATGCCATTGAAATATTAGAATTATACGAAAGGAGGTTGAATGAAATTATCTACAAAATGGAAATACATCATTGACAGAACATGTGCTTATCTTGGATTTTTCCCTGGGCATGATCCATCTCCCAACCATGGTCGTTCACCAACCAAAAAGGGGAGGAGCGAGCTTGATTAAGTTGATGGGTACCCTCACATCAAAACAGGGTCCCATCATTAGTTACAACATCCAATTCAAAAAGAGAGTTATGCAAGAAAATTACGGCTTTTGTAAATATAACAGTAGTCCAGCACCGATTCTAGATACATTAAATAGAGATTGAATATATTCTAAGGTATATACAATATACAGATAACTACTAAATGAAGTCTTCATAAAGAGATAAAATCAAAGACACTGTTAACATGAATGTTAAATATAGGAATCTGTTCCTTTAAAAATTTACAAAGAAAGGATTTAAGTAATACAGATTGAATTGATCTATCCATAGACCACAGTAAGCCATTATAGAACCCGTAAATAATTACCAGTTATATGGTATAAAGCTTTCGAACCAAGAAGTAACATTCAGAAGTTATGGGGCGCTTTGAGGCATAAGAGTGGAGCTATGTTGGGAACCCTATTCAGACACTAAACAGAGTATAAACAACTGCAATGAAAGCATACAACCAAGGAAACAATAAAAATTCATTAATATGGACAAGGAACTACTGTAGTTACAGTGCAATGCCCTCATCGTAATAAACGTAGTTTCTGGAATGGAATCCGGGAAACCCCGCAAAAGGTCAATACCAAAAAATGATACAGGATAGCAAAGAAAAGTGGAAAACATCATTCCCTAGAGATAATCTACCTACAAAAACACCAAGAAACAAAGGAACGAGGTATCCAGCCCCTTCAGAAATTTCATGAACAGATAAGGACGCGGTAATACAACTGCCTAGTAGAGGGGAGGAACTTCTAGAACCTTTCTAGAGTCTTGGAAGCAAGAGAACAACCACTTACAGAGAGTATAATCACTACAGTGCTTAGGTCACCCATAGTGGTTGCAAGAGGAATAAAAATATCGGCCACAAATCTCATAACTAGAGATACAGAAGTAACAAGAACCTTACCAGTAGGGTAGATAGTGATGTCTCCTCCACTATGAGAAAAACCTCACTGTTGTTCTCCTCGCAAAGAAATTGGAGTTGCAGAGTTAGAATTTCGGAGGACCTCTCCACAGCTGAATCCATCAACCTAACTAATCCCTTCCTCAGAGAATGAGGTCTATGAGTACGAAGGTCCAGGTGATAAGATTGACTTGTCACATCCATATTGGATAGTAGGACTGGTGATGGCCTCGAATGCAACATATACCATACCTCCTTTAATGCCCTGGCTAGGATTAAGTGCGTAACATACCTACCCCTCCTTTGGTAATTAATGAGCTACTGAGTAAATAAGTGTCGATGCGACTCATGGAAATCTTTAAACCCAATTCATAGTAAATGCAGTTAATACAATGTAGAGTTGACACTACGTTCGGACAGGTGGAGATGAATGGGATGGGTAAGTGCATATCAGACCTAAACCCTAAATCACAATGAATGCAGTTATTACATGTACTGTTGATGCTATGTTACGAATAGGTGGAGCTGAATAGGATTACTAGCACGGGTGGAGAATTATGAAATATTCGTACTCTGAGTTTAACCGGAATGCTCTTACCTAACCACTATCTCGTATACAGATACTTTTAAAACTAAAGGAGTCTACCTATATTTAAACTCTCGTAGAGGAGTATAGACTAATACCACTTTTACCTAAGTCTGTTTGGTCCTTTTCATCATATGAGTATGTGTATGGACTAAGGCATGAGGCCTAGGCCATAAAACCCAAAGTCGTTTGTATTGTAAACATATGGTAATGTTTTCTAGGTAGGATCTAATGCGTAAGGATTTGGCCATAAAGTCCCAAAGTCGTTTGTATTGTAAACATATGGTAATGCTTCTATGTAGGATCTAACATGTAAGGATTTGGCCATAAAATCCCAAAGTCATTTGTATTGTTAAGACCGTGGTAGTGTTATAGGTACAAACAGATAGGAAAGTAATTATAATTAGAGGACTCTAAATAAACATTGAAGTGAGAAGTAAACACTTATTATAACGTCTATTAGAAAAATTTAAGTTGAATGGTAAGGACTGTTGATGATAGTAAAGACTCTAACAAACTTTCAGACTCAAGCTATATAACAGAAATCTTACCTACTTGAATCTCGAAACTATTCAAGGATAAATGTACAAACAAAAATTTTTTTTTAGACAGTTTTTTTTTAGGTACATTACATATGGTATCAGAGCAAAAGATACAACACTGGGCCTGAATAGGGCCACATTAGCTGCTTAGTGTTCATTCTGATTTATGTAAAAATAATAAATCTTATGGTTACAAATAGAAATCCCTTTCTGTTTTTGTAAATTATGGCAGCTCAGGACGGTGCAAAAATAAGGATGGAAGGGAATCTGAAGCAAGGACCTACTAGAGATCCAAGACATAATGGTGATGGAATCTCACCCATGGAGGTGTTGGAAACAATGAGGAATGTTATTGTCGAACTACAGGTTTTCAAGGCGGACAATGAAAAATTGAAGAAAGCACAGCATGAACAACAAGAGATAAATGAAGTCCTGTTGCATAGTATAGTAACCAAGAAAATCCCAAAAGATGATAACCATGACGAAGAGGTAAAAAAAAGGGCCTCCAAGAATTCTAGTCAGGAAACAAAAAAAGGAGACAGTTCGTCTAAAGGGACACCTTTAGTTGAAGACAAAACTATACCAAACAGAAAAAGAAAACAAATAGACCACCTTGAAAGAAAATTTTAAAAGATTAAACCAGCTACCTTTGATGGAGAATCCAGGACAAGAGAAGAAGCTGAGGCATGGTTGTTGGACATCAAAAAATACTTCTAGATCTATAACTATTCCAGTAACATGAAGGTCAGAATGGCCATCTACAATCTGAAGGGGAAAGCTAGCATTTGGTTGCAGGACCTGAAATTGGCCAAGGGCCTAAAGGAGAAACAATTGGAATGGTTCGACTTTAAGAAGTATTTTAAGAAACAATACCTTTCTGAAATCTATTATGAAAGGAAGAAAAAATAATTTTATGAGTTACGACTCAGAAAAATGATGATGGAGGACCTTATAAATAAATTTCTGGAACTACTAAGGTTTGTACCATACATCTGGGAGGATAAGGGAAAAATCTAGCAATTCTTTAGTTGTTTACCACAGTCCTACAGGGATAGAATTGAGTTTGAAAACCCCAAATCCTTGAGTGAGGTATTCAGAAAAGCATGAATGTGCTATGACCAGTATAAATAGTGGGTAGAGTTTCCCAAGAACTGGAAGGATAAGAAGCAAGATCGAATGAACCAACGGAAGAAGAGATACCAGCGAGCTCCTTATCGTAATGTAGCAAAAAGTTTCCAAAGCAAGTATTTTCGCTCCAATCATCCAAATGCGCAAGGTAGCAGTAAATTGGTAAACCTAGGAATGAAGAAGTTTGGGGACAACTCCTGCAAGCCATTAAACTGTTGGGAATGTAGAGAGCCCCATCTAAGGAGGAACTATCCATGTTTAATTTTAGCAAAGAAAATTGTTGTTCACAATTTGCAAGAAGCCTCGACGGTGGGATATGTGGGCAGAAGCCTGTATCGGATAAATGCAGCCATAGATGGTCGACAAGCTATCCACCAGACCTCTGTGGTAGAAATCGAAGGTAAAATAAATGACAATTGAATTTCTATTTTAACTGACCCGGGAGCTACGTTAAGTTATATTACTCCTGATGTAGTAGAGTCAAATAAACATAAGAAACTGAAGCACGCAAAATCATGGCTTGTACAACTAGCAACATGTACTAAAAGGAAAGTAGTTGACTTTATTTATGATTTTGAGTTCAGCTTAGATGGTCAAAAGATAAGGACCAATATGAACATCCTACCACTAGGATCTTATGATATGATTATCGGGATGGATTGGTTGGAACAACACAAAGAAGTAGTAGACTATTATACAAAGATACTTAGCTATAAAGATGATTTTGGCACTATTCGAACAGCCCAAGGCATACCAAAACCTGTATCAGTCACACAAGTTTCTATGATGCAACTCAAAAAATGTATTAGAAAGGGA
>JASDQU010819874.1:53857-70322 GCA_032191745.1 Picea mariana
CCAATTATTTGGGTTCCCAAAGGAGAACCTCATGTTAAATTTTATCCTTTAAAGTTCCTATGAATACATCAATCAAGTGCTCATCTCGACTATCAGTTACCTTTATATTCAATCTTTGGAAATTCTCTATGTGCTCGGTAACTGAACCTTTTTGCTTGAGATTTATCAATTGGCTAAAGAAGGTGTTGCTCCTTAGTGTGCTATCATTTATTTCGTAAACATTGTCCAAGTGACGAGTGATTTGCGAGAAAAAATCCATCGATACCATACAACTTGATTAGGTTCTAAATATAAAGAAGCAATTCGTACCTTTTGTGTATGTGGCACATTATGGAGATCAAAGAATTGCTCCATCTGAAGTATCCATGTGATTGGGTCCTTACCATCAAACTTCCTCATATCAATCTTAGGAACGTGGCTAGTCTTCAAACCAAAGTTGGAGTTTCTCCATTCTTGATTCACCTTCCTTGTGTCCTCATCATGAATTTCATGGGATGTATTTTCACTTTCAAGTGTCTTCTTTGTTACAAAATTTTTCAATACTTCCGTGATCTCCCCTTTTAAACCCTCCATCATCTCTTGTAGTTCATCTTTTGTTACTATCTTATTTTCTAAATCATTTATGTCCCTACGCATTTCTTCACCTTCATCAAGAGTCCAAGTAGGATTTTCTAGAGGCTTATCTGGTGTCGAAGTTCCCTTTTTGGGTGGCATGTTGGCCAAGTATCACTTTTGAACCTTGATTTTGAGGTGGTCCTGCTAGACAATATGTCTTCTATTGTATCTCCCATGTTTCATCCCTTTTGGGTATGAAACTTTCTTTTATGTATTTCTCTGATATTTCTTCTCTGAAATTCCATGGGTCTGATCAAAATTGGTTTTGCCAAGTGGAATTTACGGTAACTTCCCCACAACTTGCCATTTTTTGGCCTTTCCAAGAGATCTCACTTGTATAGCGTGCCCCGCACAAAATAATTCATATAAAATTCTGACACTCACACTAGAAATAATGCAGACTGTCCACGATCCAATGAAACTATTCCCACTCAATTTGGATACTCTAGGAAGAAGTTATGATTGTTTTACCTGTAACACCTTCTTGAGACTAGTCAATAGGACTAGTTAGATACCCTATCTTACACAAAGTGTATCTACAAATTTAGGATGACCCAGAAGATGAAAATTTTATCACAGATACCTTACTAATTTTTGTAAATAGCCTCTGGTGATCAGGGTCTGAAACGTTATAGAAAATGCTTTATAGGAAAAATTCCGCAATGACTCATTTCAGGATGATTCCATAACCCTATCTTGTACAGGTTGCATCTACAAAATTGTAAGGCCTCAGGAGATGAATTTTGAGCCCAACATACCTTGATCTGTCTACTAAATATAATCCAAGCCATTCCTTCTGAAACATTGTAGAAAAAAATTTATACTGAAAATGACAAGGTGTCTCATATGTAGCAGCGAAACCCCAAGACCTTGAGCTCAGATACCATATGTTAAGAACCAAATATCAATATAGCATAGAAAAACCCTAGACAAAGTATTGAATGCCTTGAAAAAGAGATAATTTCAGATAATAAGCCTCTTTGAGGGGGAAACCTCCTTGTACCCCACTTAAATGTTCAAGTACAAGATGATTCAAAATGAAAATGTCTCCTTGGTATATATAGGAGACTAGGAGGTATAATTACAAATAATGGACTAAAGATGACATAAATAAAATAACATTACTAATATAATATGCCCCAATTAAGGGGCAATGAGCCAATATTAGGGATTAACACTGAGTATTCAAGGGAAGATTCTCTAGACAAAGAAATAATGCTTTGTGTTCACAAAGAGAGGTTATATAGGTTACTGGGAAGACCTATAGTTTGGTATAATGATTTCTTGGATACAACATCAGATTCTATGTCAGATTCAATTTCATATTCATCATCAACATCGAAGGCATTGTCAGATATAGGAAGCTATGAGACTCCTTCCAGTACTATAGGGAGGATGATTCCATGTATAAAATATCCATCAGAAAATATTTCATTGTAAATATCCATATTTGTAAATGTAATATGCATATGTAGATATCTCCTAAAGTATGTTTAGAATGCTTGTAATCTACTCATTGTAAATCACAGGAGAGAGAAATTCTGTAAAATTTCTATATCCCCACCTTATATGTTGATATGTGTGAGAGGAATTGTTTAAGATAGTTTCTATATTTCCACCTTATATGATATTAAGAGTGAGAGGAATCTTGTTAAAGGGTTTCTATATAGCCACCTTAGATATTGTTAGAAGTGAGAGGAATTATTTTAAAGGATTTCTATATAGCCACCTTACATATTGTTAGAAGTGCTGGTTGTGGAGCCTGATTATGTTCTTGATTCAGAGGGATTTATTTTCATCCATGTTTATACCACGTGAATAATTTACACCCCAGAAGAATGTACACTCCTCCACGTAGGGGAGTGCAGGGGGGGTTACCCCCATGCGAGGTACGGGGTCAAGTAGGACCTTGGAGGAAAAATTGCCTTGTAAATGTATCTTTTATTTT
This sequence comes from Picea mariana, assembly GCA_032191745.1. Lineage (NCBI taxonomy): Eukaryota > Viridiplantae > Streptophyta > Pinopsida > Pinales > Pinaceae > Picea > Picea mariana. The sequence goes on from JASDQU010819874.1 coordinate 56,421, forward strand.
CTTTGTAAATATGGACCATTCATTATAAGGTCACAGATATAACAGTAAAAGTTATGTTATGGTTTTTTTTGTCCCTAGAAGGAAACCCTCTTTTATGAGGGAAATGTATTGCGACTATGTATCATTGGGAATATTGTATCCTGAGAGAGGATACTGTGAAAGAAAGAAGAGGAAGTTACAGTGGTTGTGATGTAGGTTGTGTTTATTTTTCAATAAGCGAGGCTTAAGCATGAAGTTCATTCAATTTTTAGCATTTTACTTAAACCATACCCAATTTGTTGTAGCAACCAAGATCACAAGAAGAAACACCATGCACAAGTACACAAGAAGTATCTTGGGAAACCCTTCTTAACAAGGGAATAAAACCCAACAAATCCTTTGCTATATTCCTCAAGAGAAAGACCTCCACAACCATAAAATACTAGCACACACAAGGGTGCTCACAAACCCTAGAAGACTAGTGCCCAAGAGAGGTGCAAACTTTTCCCAAGAAGTAAGTACTTGCTGAAATTTCCAAAATCACTTGTGATATGATTCACCAATTGGGAATTTACATTGATTTATATTAGAATGAAACTATTAATAGTAGTGTTTATTAGCACAACAGGGCCAACCTCAATAACTTAGAATATAATTGATAATTAACATATTAATTATCTTTTACATTAATTATGTTTCACTTTATGGTGGGGTTGACCTGCACCCTTTACATCACAAATAGGGTTATAGGTAAGTCTAACTCTTGTACAATATAGCAAGGGATATCATAAACCCAATAGTGCTCATCCACTAGGGGCACATCCATCTGTGCTCAGCCACAAGGATGTCCACAACTCTATCTCACTGCGTCTCATAGGAGAACCATGCTTACTAGTGCTTAGCCACTAGGATCACGTTCACTTGTGCTCTTCCATAGGCACATCCAACTCAACAAATCTTATTTCTCATTGCGTTACCCATGAGAATCATATGGAGTATCACATCATCTCAACTCTCTACTCAGAGGAGGCTATTACATCATTTCATCTCTATCTCAGATTGATGCACCCAACTCATGGGATTCTTCACACATTAACTTGTGCTCAGCCACAAGCACCTCCAATTCAATAGATATTATTTCTCATTGCGTTACACAAGAGATTCATATGGAGTATCATCTCAAATATCTAGACAGAGGAGGCCAACACAACATTCTAGTTTTGTCTCAGATAGAAACCACACTCCCATCTCATGGGAACACCCAACTCATGGGATTTCTCTCAAGTCTATGTCATGGAGGATTTCTCATGTAGCTGTGATCATCAAAACTCCCTCTCAACTACAGAGGCATTCTCCACTAGGCCAATTCCTTCACGGAAGTACTCAAACTTCGCTTTGGCAAGAAGTTTGGTGAAGATATATGTGATCTGCTCATGGGTAGGAAGGTACTACACGTGTACTGTCTTCCTCTGCACCATTTTTCTGATATAGTGATATTTTATATCGATGTGTTTCGATCTATCATGAAACACAGAGTTCTCATAGAGCTTCACACAACTCTGGTTATCACAATGAATAATAGTATAATCCATCTTATGATCGAATAAATCAGTCAGAATTTTGTGAAGCCACATTGCTTCGTGGAATGCCACACTCAATGCAATGTATTCTGCCTCTGTGGTATTCAATGCCATAGAGATTTATTTCCTACTACACCAGGAAACCATGGAAGACCCTAAAGTAAAGCAATATCCAGAGGTGCTCTTCCGGTCCACTGCACTCCCTGCCCAATCTGCATCAGCATATCCCTGCAGGCTCAATCTACACTAGAGGCATATCTTAGGCCATAACCAATTGTGCCTCGTAGGTATCTCAATACATTTTTTGTTGTTATCCAGTGAGTCTGTCTCGGTTGGCTCATGAATTCGCTAAGCACATTCACTGCATAACATATATATGGTTTGGTGTTAACCAGATACATTAGTGATCCAATCAACTATTTGTGCAAGTATGGATCAATCTCTCTTGAATCAACATCAATCATATTTTTCAAATCCATCACCATTGGTGTAGGCATGGATTTTCATTCTATCATACCGAACTTTTTCAATATCTCCACAGTATATTTTCCTTGACTCTAGAAAATAACATCTATCCTCTACCATACTTCTAGTCTCAAAAAGTAATGCATCAAGCCTAGATACTTCATCTCAAATTTAGCAATAAATGCTTGTTTGCATTCAACAATGAGTCTCTCTGAACCAGTGAGGAAAAGGTCATCCACATATAATACCAATATCAAGCACTCATTTCCATCAATGTGATGATATAGGTTTGGATAAACAACAATCTTTCTGAATCCCAAACTCATCAGGAATCCATCAATTTTCTTGTACCAAGAACATATTTCTTTCTTTAGTCTGTACAGGGATTTATTCAACCTACACACATGATATTTTTCATTGTGTATAACGAATTCTTATGGCTGCTCGATATAAAATTCTTCCTCAATTTCACTATTGAGAAAGGTTGTCTTTACATCCATTTGATGTAGCTTCCAACACATGGAAGCAACTAGTGCAATGATAGAAAATATGGAAGTGTATCGAGGTACTGGAGAAAAAGTCTCATCATAGTCAACTCCGTCTACTTGGTAGAACCCTCTGGCTACAAATATCTTTTTTTATTTCACGATGCTTCCATTAGCTACATGCTTGATTTTATAAATCCATTTGGAAGTCACTATAGACTTTCCCTCTGGTCTCGGAAAAATATCCCATACATCATTTTTCAATATACAATGATATTATTTTGTCATGGCATCTTGCCATACTTGTTCACTTGAAGATTCTCCATCATAGGAAGGCTCAGAGTCAATGATGTGACTCATGGATGAAAGGTAGCTTGTGAATCTCTTTGGTCTCTTTCTCTCTTTGGTTGTCCCTTGAGGGGATGTATGTCCTTCTGCTTCCTATAGAGTTTGTCAGGCCCAAGCAAGCCTTTTATGTCCCACTGTAATATTTCTTGGCATGTCAATTGGAGCAACCATATTAGCTGGAACAACTGGATCAATTGGAGCAACTAGATCAATTGGAATAATGTTTGTCTCCCTATGAACTACTTAAGGGGGAGAAGGCATTGTCTCACTATCAATTTCCATATGAGATTCTTTGGATATTTGGAAGGCTATATCTTCTTAAAAGGTAACATCTCTTCTTATTTCAATCTATCTTTGACCAATAATGTAGATTCGATATGCCTTTGAGGATTCACTGTATCCTACAAACATGCCCTTTCTCCATCAAGGGTATAGCATGGATCTCTTCTCTTTGGGTACATGAAAATATGATCAACACCCAAATATTTTGAAGTGTCCAATCTCAGGATTCACTCTAGTGAAGGATTCTTCTTGAGTAATGTTCTTGAAGATCTGATGAGGAATATGATTTTGAACATACATTGTTGTCGTGCATGCTTATGCCCATAGAGTCATAGGTAGAATCTGATCATGTATCTCTGCTTTGGTTTCCTTGATGATAGTTCTGTTTTTCCTCTCTACAACCCCATTTTGTTGAGGGTTGTAAGGAACTGTGAACGTCCTTTTGATCCTTGATTCAATACAAAAATTACTGAAATCTTTGGAGGTGTATTCTCCTCCATTATTTGATCTTAGTACCGTGATCTTTCCTCTGGTTAGGTTATCAACCTGAGCTTTTAATTCTTCAAATTTTTCAAGGACTCCATCCTTTTTCTTTAGGAAGTAAATCTAAGTTTTATGAGAGTGATCATCTATGAAGACTGCATAGTACAAGTACCCATTCATAGATGCAACAATCATTTTCCCACACACTTATGAATCTATCAAGTCCAATATTTCCTTGGAAATATTGTCACTTCTCAAGAATGATCCCTTAACATTCTTTCCAAGTGCAAAAACTTTGAAAACACCTTTATGTTGAGTCTGTATCTCTGGACGACCTATTACCATCTTCCCTAGAGCAGGGAGAGCTCTATAATGAATGTGAGAAAGTCTTCTATGCCATAGATCACTTAAGATGATAGTGTCATGTAGCAGAGATTGGAATGGTCTGATGGTTAATCTATACAAGAATTTTTATCGGACACCAATTACCTTGGAAGAATTTATATGTGAGTCTTTGTTCCATGCAAGGACTCTTCCTTCTAAGAAGGTAACCTTGTAGCCTTTGTCTTCCAAGGAAGAAATGGAGACATGGTTCCTCTTCATTCCAGGTACAAATAATACTTCTCTTAGTTGAAGCTACATATATAAATCTAGTTGGAAGGTAGAAGTTCCAACCCCTTTCACATTATATCTGACATCATCTCCAAGGAAAACATGTAGATGTGTCTCTTTCTTAACAAAATTTGTTAGATGGTCTCTAAAACTGGTCATGTGCCTGGAGGCACCACTCTCAATTAACCAATTATTATCATTGGTAGGCACCATACCTGAGAGTTTTGAGATGTCAATGTCTTCATATCCTTGAATTATTGGATTCCAAGAACTAAGCTTGTTTGATCCATCAAGCTTGTCTTCCATCATGATTATGTTCATCATAATTTTAGATTCTTCACAAAACCTTGTCAATTGGGCTAGAAAACCTAACGGCTAGGCTAGGCTAGCACTTTTAGGTTTTGCTGGACTTATGACTGCCAATAATAAGCCTTTGAAAGATAGGAGAACACTGCTGAGCTGAAGAGCTCCTTCAAAGAGTTATAGAAGCCTTAATTCTGAGATGTTTTCATAAATTAGTGAAACCCTACAAACCTTAGGGCCAAAAAGACAAAATGCTAGGAAATGAAATATGAATTTTGCTATAGGTGCATTGAAGAATTCCATAAAATCCTATGCTCTTTTTAGCCCAAACGTCCAATTGACAAGTGCTAAAAATTCTCAGAAAGGTAGGCCGTACAAAATTTCTGGAAACCCTAGGAGGGTCGTACAGTTTTGCAGGAGAGAGAGGATGAATGGAAATTGCTTGGGCAATGGGTTCTTCAAGATCTATTCTTTTAAACCATGTTTATTTTTCAATAATCTAGGCTTAAACATGAATTTCATTCCATTTTTAGCATTTTACTTAAACCATAGACAATTTGTTGCAACAAACAAGATGACAAGAAGAAACACCAGGCACAAGTACACAAGAAGTATCTTGGAAAAACCTTCTAAACAAGGGAAGAAAACCCAGCCAATCCTTTTCTATATTTCTCAATAGAAAGACATCCACCACCATAAAATCCTAGCACACAAAAGGGTGCTCACAAACCATAGAATACTAGTGCCCAAGAGAGGTGTGCACTTTTCCTAAGAAATAAGTACTTGCTGATATTTCCAAACTCACACTTGTCATATGATTCCTCACTGAGGAATTTACCTTTATTTATATTATACTGAACCTGTCAACAATAGTGACTATTGGCACAACATGACCGACCTCAATAACTTAGAATATAATTAATAATTACCATATTAATTATCTTTTACATTAATTATCTTTCACTTTATGGTGGGGCTGACATGTACCCTTTACATCAAAAATAGGGTTACAGGAAATTATGAATCTTGTACAATATATCAAGGGATATCATCCACTAGGGGAACATCCATCTGTGCTCTACCACAAGGATGCCCACCTCTCTATCTCACTACGTATCACAAGAGAACCACGCTCACTAGTGCTCAACCACTAGGATCATGTTCACCTGTGCTCCGCCACATACACATCCAACTCAACAAATATTCTTTCTCACTGTGTTACAAAGAAGAATCATTTGGAGTATCACATCATCTCAAATCTCAGCTTAAATGAGGATAATACATCGTTTCATCTCTGTCATCTCTGCCTTATAACGATGCACCCAACTTGTGGGATTTTCCACACATTCACCTGTGCTCAACCACAGAAAGGTCCAACTCAATAGATATTCTTTCTCATTGTGTTACACAAGAGAATCATCTCAACTCTCTACACAAAGGATGGCAACATAATGTTCCAATTCTATCTCATATAGGAACCACACACCCATATCATGGGCACACCCAACTCATGGGCTCTGTCTCAGGTCTATGCCCTAGAAGATGTCTCATGCAGTTGTAATCATCAACAGGTTGTATCCCTTCATTTTATGGATAACAATAATGGAAGGAACTAGAAATTTCTCTGGTGGACATAGCCCACACTAGGTGAACCACAAATATCTGTGTGTCTATTGTATTGTGTATCTTCTGTGTTTTATTTCCACATTTTATTTTATTTTATTGCTCCACGATCCTGTTTTTCTAACAAGAAGTGAGAGGAATATTTTAAAAGGGTTTTTGTATAGCCCCTTTATTTTAGAGGGATACCAATCTTGTTATCAATATTTTTAATCCTTTCGATGAAAAAATAGGCAATTTTATTGTCTTGTCATCATCTAAAGGGATACATATGGATCAAATTTTCTAATTTAACATTCTTATTCTGAAGTATTGAATGCGAAGGAAAAAAATGACGCATGTAGTTAGAGCATGTAGATCAGAAGAAGAAAGAGCGTCGAAGTAATGAAAAACTTTATAGAGATGGTAAAGGATAAATAATCCTCTTTTAAGAGGCATATAAAGGTGTATGCTATAAGGATATTTAAAATAATATGTCATTTTCATGTGGATGTATATCTTGAATAGAACCAAGTCAAGTAAAGATGGTAATGATACAAATCAAGTTGTTTTTCAAGGAAGGAGAGAGTAATGGACATGGAATTCGTTCATAGACTCCTACATATACATTAGAAGTACAATAACAACGAGTCTAAAAGGGAAATAAAAAGGTCAATATTCTACTTGGTTTCATATTGGCCAAGATAGACTATCTTTAACAAAATAAGAGATGGGAGTGTATGTTGAATACATGATACATGTATTGGAAATATTCAATGAACAAGACTTTTGTTATCAGGGAATCTATGAGCCAGAACCAGGGTTATATTATATTAGCAAATGTGCCAAAGGCCATAGTTAGAGCCAATTTTAGAAGTAGACATAATTACACTGATCTAATACCTAATATCGAAGATCCAAGATGAAGACTTAGCTCTCGAATATTCAACAAGATGGAATATTGAAGAAGCTTCATCACTATGTTATTGGATAAGAACATTTCGGTAAGGTGGAAGAGTAAGTTAGAGCTATTATCACTAAATTGTTGTATATCTATACATTTGGAGGTCTAAAAGTTCTTCAATGGGAAGGTATGATCTAGTAGGATCTAAGGAATTCTCATAGAGATCCAAGAGGATCTATAACACTCACAGAGGTCCTAGGGTATCAATAAAATCGCAAAATTCAACCGTCTTGAATGATCTATAAAATGTCATAAATGCATAGAGATTGGAAGTTACTTTCCAACAATGCAAAAATCACCTCAAATAGAGTTTCTATGCAAAAGATATGGCTAGTCAAAGTTCAAGTCAACTAGGTCAAAAAGCCAAAGTTAAAGGAGTCAAGGGTGATACATGTCACTACTGCAAGGGTGAAACATGGCACATACAGTACAACTGTACTATGATGACATGGACACACCCCAAGTAGCCACATGGCATGATAGGTCAACACATGACTGGAAAATCGTACATCCAAGTGTCAGACTAATTATCCATTGATACATGGCACAATGGAGCCTATGAGAGGCTACCACATGTTGACATCCCATTAGCCATTAATGGTTAAGGTTTATTAAAATTATGGAGAGGACGAGGGTCGAACCTCTGACCTCCACAAACCTTAACAAGCCTTCATTATCATTGTACCCACACATTATTACTTACCCCTATATGATGCCACAGTCATTTAACATGGGTCAAATGTTTAAATGATGGTAAAATGCCCAAGGAACTAAGCCCTCGACCCTCAATTTTATGTAATATATGTTACCACAAACTTAATCGTGCGGGGAGTTAACAATAGTCTATGCCAAATACAATTTATATCATATGGTTTGTAACCATATAACATAAAACAATGAAACGATTGAAGGTTGGTGGGGCTTGAACCCCCGACCTACCATAACCTCCTCCAATTCCTTAACCAATATTCCAATGAACCCCATTGTTAGGAGATTCCCCAACCATTTATTAAATGTTGATGCTACGATTCTAGATGGGAAGTTAAGGCCCACTACCTATATATTGGGCATGATTTTCTATGTATACACATAGACCAAGGAGAGGCACGAATCACGATATGGAATATATATTGACAAGGAGGTATTGTACAGATGCCTAGATTTTCGTGCTAAGGCCAAGTATGGTGTGTATTCATATGCATTCCATGAGGTATATCGAATGCACCTAGGAAGAGTTATACTCATTTTTCATGAGTATGAATTTGAGGTCTATTTTTTAATGAGGTAATTTCTAAAATTCTTAGTTTGAATTTTCGTTAATAAGAGACATAGTTTATCATTTGGCATACAAAGAGGGTGTAATTGATCCGGTTCAAAATTTGGTCGACTTTATACTCAAATTTCTCAAAATTTCTAAACAAATTCAATGGTGAACTCATTTTATTATTTTGAGTAGTGGAATTAAAGAGAGTCCATTAAATTTTATTTTTGTAAGCCCATGTTGTAATGTAATTTGGTATTTTGAGATGATGAAGAACGATCTTGCTATGTAAGAGGACTTGAGGATGAATTAATGTATTTCATCAATATATAGTTCTTTTATTTTCTTCTATGTCATCTTATAAATATGCAAAATAATCATTAGTTCATGAATTTTTGGATACGGAAAACAACACCATTTTTCTGCAAATCACCTTAATACGATCAAGAATTAATCCTGGATCAAGTTAGATGTTATATGTATATTTTTAATTAATATGTGGTGTCTAAGGATTTTCGGATCACCATCCTAAGAGAGACACTAATGTCCTCAACTATGTCCTCAACTAAGAACAAAATCATTAAGAGTTGTATAGGAACCAACCTAAGATATTCATACATAGAGTGATTTTGAATTCACCTACATGCTTCATAATTCATCTATTTCATAGCATCATCGTACCCTTAACTTTCCTACTGCAACACCTCTCTTCTCTTCATACCCCATAAATAGATTCATACCCTAGTCAAATTTAGCCTTCATTCCCTTGGGAACCTTGTAGAAACATTCACATAATATAATCACATACTACAGCATCACAAAATCAAAACAATGCATTTTGCAACATCATAGACTTTAGACTTTCATAGTGCACCCTTAAAAGTCCAAGAAAATGCTTCTTGCACCTTTAAAATCTAAAAATACTCTCCATCTTCTCTTGTGCAGCTCAGATATCTTCTACGCACCTCAAACTCGATCTTCTTTCTTGGGTGTTCTTCAAATGAACACATCTATCGTATATTTATAGTATTTTTCTACTCACTTTTAGGGATGAAATTGAAGTTTTTGGCTGGGATGTCTGACAAAAAAGATAATATCTCCTCATTCCTAAGGAGTTCGGGGGAGTGACATATATTGCTGGAAATATATCATAATAAGATTTTGAACAATATAAACTATGATCTGATTTGAGCAAGGTATTTAGAGTAAAACTTACTTCAAATATAGGGTATCCAATTTGAGCATAAAAAATCCAAAAAAAAAAACAACATTTCCAACAGTATCCATCTTGCAATATTTATCTTGGACATTTGTAGTTTCTTCCATATTTGACATTGATGAAAACAATATTTCCAGCAACCTCCCCCTTTTTCATTAATGGAAACAATTTGTCAATTATGATACTCACCCTATCTGTAATTTTCCTTCTATTTGAAATTCTTCCTCTTTCTGGCAAGTTATCCCCCCTTGACATCATTGAAAAGCTATTCTTCCCATAAGATTTGTCTTCCTTCTACCAATGATGTGAGAGAGATATCACTCTCATACAACATTTTTCTCCTTTGTATTCATCTCAAACTTATGCATTGCTCGTGGTTCTATTTTCATTTGCCACTAATATTTTTTAACCTGATTTCCTTATCCCATATCTTTTAGAATGAAATGTTAAGTTATAGACTTGATCACATATCTGAGTGACACTTATAAGATTGTGTTTTAACCCTTCAACATAAAAAACTTTATGTGTTTTATTCTTTCCATCACCAAGACTAACGATACCTTTTTCAACTATCCTTGCAGAAGCATTATCCCCAAAGGTAACATTTCCTTCTTTTTATTCCTTTAGGGAGAGAAATATGTTCTAATACCCCGTCATATGTTTATAACATGCACTATCAATGTACGATTGATTTCTTTTGTCCTGAGCATACATTGCAAGTCCACATTCTTCCTTCTTTGGTTGTTCTTTCTTCCTTTTCCACACCTTTGTGTATTCTTATCTATGGTTGGTAAGATCACATTCTTCCTTATTTTGTTTAGGAGACATTATTATGCTAATTCTACAGTAACGTGCTATGTTCCCATAGTTATTCCACTTATAGCATTAAATATTGTAATCAAGTAAGGGATCAAATGAGTTGTAGTTTCTATAAACAAACCCATGAGAAATTTTGGTTTTGTTTCTCACATAATCATTCTTTGAGGTATTATAAGAACCTATATTTCTATATATCACATGATCACTTCTTGCACAAAATCTACAATCTATTTCTTAATGGATAAAATATTGCAAGAAAATCTATAGCCAATAAAGAGATTTCGGTATTGGGTTGTGAAATGTCTACCTGGTGGAACAACTCGTCTGAAATCATCTTGTGAGAAGAATAATATTTCTGTTGGTCATCATTTCCTTTCCTCATCTTGCTTTCATTGTTGATGGATCCTTTTAGAATATTAGGATAGCTTTTAGGATTTTCTTCATTTTCCTTTCCTGATGTCTTTGTGACCTTAATGCTTTCATATCCCTTGATGGTATTTTGTTTTTCATCGTAGCCAAGACCTATCTCGATGAATTGTGACCTTTGGAAGCTAAGAATACTATATAATATTTCATTACTCTTTCCAAACTTCAAGTTTCTATTCAACTAATCAATTTTTTTCTCTAGTTCCTTTCTTAAGTAAACTGTTTCAGCTTCTAGTTTCTCACAATTTTATTCCTTTTCTTTCATATGGATTCTCACTACTTCTTTTGTATTGTTTTCCTCTTTCAGTTGAGTATTCATGATGATAATTGTATTATTTATTTATTCAAGATCATGATCCTTCATTTCATGTTTATTAAATTTCTCCTTCTTCTTTATATTATTTTCCTTGAGTCTATCTATTTCATCTAAGGCACTAGATTTCTGCTTTAAGATTCACTTCCTATGAATATATATTTTCTTCCTAATTATATTCATTTTATTCATCAACAACTTTTGTTTCCATGGTTATGGAGAGATATTCTTCTTCATCATCACTATATTCCCTTTATTTGTATATTCAAGGTCCCCCTTTTAGCTTTCTCACAAATTTTTCTTCTTATGTCTTTCATTCATAGCTGGAACAATCGCCAAATATTTTTTCATAAATGTTTTTTATCTTGTACCAAATCTGTTTAAATGATGTGTAATGTACCTCAAAAAAAACTGTCTAAAAAAAAACTTTTGTTTGTACATTTATCCTTGAAAGGTTTCGAGATTCAAGCAAGTAAGATTTCTGTTATATAGCTTGAGTCTGAAAGTTTGTTAGAGTCCTTACTGTCATCGACTGTCCTTACCATTCAACTTAAAGTTTTCTAATCCACCATATAATAAGTGTTTACTTCTCACTTCAATGTTTATTTAGAGTACTGCAATTATAATTACTTTCCTATCTGTTTGTACCTATAACACTACCACAGTCTTAACTGTTGGAAAATATTGAACAAGCAACAATGATGGTTGTTGTCATTGATGGCAACAACAGAGATGGAAGGATATGAAGGACAAAACCCCTTAAGTATTCGAGGAGAATAAGCTCAGGAGGAATAGCGTACTTATATGCACAGGAAGCTCAGGAAAGAGACCGAGAGCCGTCGGATCTAACTCGGAAATCCTGACAGCTGTTGGATCAGGAGAAGCTGTGTAGATGTTAAGCGCAGGAGTTGGCGTGCAGAAGAAGTGATCTGAGCTGTCAGATTGGAAGCAGATACCTGTTAGCCACAGGATCTGCAGAAAGTGCACGGAGGTTAATCCCTAATGCGCAGAGGAGAAATCCCGGACAAGTCATCGGGATATTAGAGAGAGAATCATAGCCGTCATATCGAACAGAAGCTGCACAAGGTTTATCATTGGGAAAAGACAAGGTGAAACTCCGACGGGATCTGGATCGTCCATTCGTATGGACACGTGGCAGCCAGGAGGCTTCATCGGAGATTCGAGGATCGGGACTTTGAAATGTCCAATTCACTTGACATCGAAAACCCCGAAATTGCGATATGCGATTTCGCGATTTGATCGCAGCCATTAAAGAAAGCATAAGATCTGGACCGTTGNAATTTCACGATATGCGAAATCACGAGTTAATCACAGCCGTTGGATAAGAAGTGATCTAGACCGTCGATCTAATTCACGACAACAGTCCATGTCAGCTAGGTACACGTGGCACAACCAGGTAATGACAGGTGGCAGGCAGATTCAACACTTAAAGCTCATGAAAGTCATGATTCAAAGTGACACATGGCAGTAGTTAACACGTGTCAAACCACGTGTGATGTCGGCAGAGGCATCGATGATCGGGATTGTCCATCTGAGGGATAGGTGTCGAAGATCAAGGCACCGACAGCATATTGGACATTGGGAAATCGGAGTTCCTGAGGTCGAAGGAAATGAGAGATCGAAAGTCTCAAAATATCGACACAATCGGGACCATCCATCTGAGAGGACGCGTGGCAGGAGATTGGTGTCATCGACGAAATCTCGATGAGTGGGGTACAACTATCAGCACAGTAGCGAAGGAGGACAGAGGCGTAGTGGAGGCCAACTGTTAGCATATGAAAGGAGCGTCGAGATTTGGACGATCGGGAATCACGCGGGTGAATGCATTGATGCATCACAAACCCCGTAGCCCTGACGGTGTTAGGTTGTGGTCATGGGTAATGGTCACATGGACCTGGGCTCAGTCAGGAAGGCTGAAGCGCATCGCAAATCGGGAAATCGTGAATCCCGTGGACATAAACATTATGTCATCGCAAGTGTCGAAACTACGATGGAGTGATAAGACCAAGGTCACACGAAGGCAGGTCACATGGACCATTGTGTAGCTGGAAGGGGCTAGCAGATGGAATTTCGAAACCCGATACAAAAAGGCACGCATAGGTTTAATTCAAATTTCAAAAAAAAGGGGGCCCGATTTCCTCCGGGCAATAAATATGGGACCCAATGAGCGTTGAACGAGTTCTGGACCAATGGGTATAAGAAGGGGTCGATTCTCTTCCTACAAGAGATCGGGATAGAGGCAAAAGGAGGACTGTGATAGGTCGCAGAGGTCCTTTTGGAGGACGCAGAGGTCATTTTCTGACAGTAGGGATAGCTACTGGCGGGTGAGGTCATTTGTGCAGGTAGCATGGAAAATTTGAAGAAAGAGGAACCTTCTTGTGGCAGTTGGGTGGCAGATCTACATTGAAAGAGAGATCTCAGCTGTGGGTTCAACAAACATGAGATCAGAAGCATCATCTCTAGGTTTATTGACTTGTTTAATATGTGTTCTTTGGTTACTGCCTGACAGTCTGTAGATCTGTGTTTACTCTTGAGATAATTTCTGTTACTGTCATAACCACTAGATGAAACTGCCTGATCCAGTGTGAAAATTAATGAAACGTGGTCAGAAATGAGTATGAGGGTTAAAACCTTTAGTAATAGGAATCTACCGATAGAAACTGGTGCTATCTTCAAGGGGTTGAAGCTCCCTTCCAGGAAAGGCTGGTAAACGAGAGAAGGTTGTAGCCTTCTGCAGGTAGAA
>JASDQU010819875.1:13497-35166 GCA_032191745.1 Picea mariana
CAGATAGATATTCTTCTTTTCTTCATATTGTTGACCAACAAGAAAAGTCTTTTATTCCAAATTAACAACATTTTAAGGATTGGGAAGATTATTTTTGTATCAATTTTGTAGGTGGTTTCCAAGGATTTACTGATGAAGAAATTGAATTAAATCTGAATGAACAAAGGGAAGGTAACAATAAAAAAAAGTTTTTAGATTCTAAGGCTCCTTCTCTTATACATTTTCTTCAAAATCAATATTGTATTCAGAATGACAATTCAGATTTCTATGAAGAATGTGATCAAGTGCTGAAAGAAAAGGTTTATTACAATAGTGAAGATTATTCTTGTGTTAGTGAAGAGGAAGAATCTCTTGAAATAAGCTTTAAAAATTATAATAGTTATGAGAAAATTCATGAAAATTATCATATAGAGGCAGTTCTTTCTCCTTCACCTATTTATGAAAATCAAGACTATGCTTCTTTTCTCTCTCTTGAAACTAATGAAAAAGCATCTTTTGAAGTTTCGAAAAGTAGGTTGTTGACTTCTTATTTATATGATAATCTTGTTGATTTKATGTTAGATGATCCAAAATACAAATATCATAGTTTAAAAAGTTAGGATAAAATAATTATTAATTTAGAATAATAAATTAATAATCTAGAATGTTTGATTCTTAAATGGAAATATTTAGAAATAGAATATTGTTGTGAATGATATGACTTTAGAAAGGTGTCGTATCTTAGGCTCTAAATTAGGAGTATAGTTAGAAGATTGTTAAGATAGCATTTATTGTAAATGCACACTTGCTTATTTAATAAGTGATCCATAAATAGAGTTTGTTAGGACATTTAGCTTATATATAGCTCATTGCAAGAGTGTTGGAGTGTTTGGATTTAAACTCTTGCAAATTATCATATGTAATTTATTTTTCTATTTAATAAAAGTGTGTGTCTGAGGACACTTCTGCCATTATTGTGGTATCATAACTCCAATAATGCAATTGATGTGAGGAGGAGATTCCATCTCTACAGTCCAAGAAAAACGTCAGTAAAATTGGTCAGTTAATGGTTCATTTTTATTTTTAAAAGGAAAGAAATTCTTTTTAAAATCATTCTTTATTGTCTCTGCAATTTAATTTTTGGATTACTGGTTCAAACCTTGATTTATCCCCGCCTAATTTGTTTCATTCCTATTTACGTTGGCATAAATATATGAAAGGCAAGAGGCTCTCAGGCTT
This sequence comes from Picea mariana, assembly GCA_032191745.1. NCBI lineage: Eukaryota > Viridiplantae > Streptophyta > Pinopsida > Pinales > Pinaceae > Picea > Picea mariana. Next base: position 14,716 of record JASDQU010819875.1, read on the forward strand.
CCGTAAATAATTTTTCTAGAGTGCAACATTTTGTTGAACATAATGGCTTGCTTCCTGTATGTTAGGTAATTGTCTGAATTATCTAATGCCTGACCATGTAAAATTGTCAACAATCCATGCATTCCCTCTCCCCTAGACCAAATAAACACAGGTAATCGATTTATTTTTTTTGTTCACCTATCGCGGAAAATCCAATTGGTTCGGGTTGCATACATAGCTCCAGATTTTTTTTTTCTTGTTGTTGGCATACCACAGAAAGAGTATGATGGAAAGATCACATATGTATGGTCCCGTGGTGTGACACTCTATGTTATTCTTGTAGGATCATATTCATTTGAAAATCCATATTTCAAACCTCCACGCACTTTTCAGAAGTGTTATGTGAACATTGCTTTGCTATTTTATTTCATGAGGGATATTGGACATCAATACGCATGCATGATGCCACCTCTATTCTGGATCTGATTGTATTGGAAATTATGGAATTAGCAGTCTTATCAGACTTCCGTAATCAAGTCGAGTGACGAACCCAACAACCTCCTTTCACTGTAATTTTGAAACTCAATTCAAACTGATACAACTCAAACTGGGAATGAAATCCCATGCACTTTTCCAGGTTTGGAGTGATTCTATTCTCTGTATTGTAAAATTGGAGCGGTCTCTTCCACTGTCGTTGCCAACAAGAATGACCTGCAAATAGTTTACAGACCAAAATAAATCAACCTGTTTTTTCTCAGATTCCAGCTGGCATGAAATTCTTTTTCCATTATTGAGATGAGATGTGGGTGTACAAGTCCCAAGTATGGGGTTTCTATTGGAAGGTTGAAAATTTATCAGCAAGGAGATTTTAAGGTCATATGAGAATTCTCCCTTGGTTGTACTGAGGGTGAGTTAAGTCCATTTTCATTTGAATGAAAGGCATGTTGGACGTGAAAATGCAAGAAAATGGAAGTTCTGGATCAAATTTCAGAATTGAAGAGAGGAAATGGGTACATTGAGATTCTTCTGCAACCATCATCTTGTTAACGTAACTGGTGTTTCCGAGCAGAGAGAGCAGAGGTGAGCCTGCGAGTTTGATCTTTATGCAGTGATTTTTCTTTTGGGTAAAAATTTTTGTAACTCAAAGTAATTTTACTTTGAGGGGGGGTGAATTTGTTTTACCAAAAAAATTGCAAGAGTTTGTAAAGAGTAAAATTTTGAAAGTTACTTGGAATTTGAGTAGAGCCAACTGCAAATCTTAGTCATTTTTCTTCTGCTTCAACGACTATACAAGGGTCAAGGCCAAGCCCCAGTAGATCATTTTTTGCGTGATGTGTGTGATGTGTTTCTCATCTTGATATTTTTTTTCTTGATTCATTTTGGTGCGAAGATTCAACACTACAATGTTGAAGTTAATTAATTTGTTCTCTGACTCCGATACAATTGAAGGCACAAAATCATACAAGACATGGAAATGTCTCATTGAAAGCACTCTCATTTATAATGAACTTTGGCGTGATATATGTAATGAAGATACTAAGACAAATAAACCTACAGATGCAACCACACTAGCAAAATGGGAAATTAAAAATGCCAAAGCATTAGCACTCATCAAATCTTCATTTAATGATGAGATGCATGTCCACATTGAAAATACTATTGATGCATGGTCTTGTTTGAAAATTTGTAAGGATTTATTTGATACTCATCCTAGATCAAAGAAAGTTGATCTTCAATTAAAGTTGCTCCAACATAAATTGACTGAAGGAGGTGATTTACATGAATATATTTCCAGACTTAAGAACATTAAGCATGAAATACTAAATGTTGGTTTTCAACCAGTAGATGATAGTTTCATGACCACAATTTTAATTGATGGATTGCCTTCTTCCTATAAACATTTTTTGGAAACTTTACAAGTAACTGAAAAGTTAGACAAGCCTACGTTTGATGAGATAAGTGAAATGTTATCTCAACACAATAAAACTTTTGGAAAGAAAAAACAAGTTGGGGAATATGTTTTTTTCATAAAAGCCAGCACAAGTAAATCTTCAATTGACAGTTCTAGAAGCAGAGGAAGAGGACATTTTGTACAAGGTCGTGGTCGAAGCCAAAGTAGAGAAAACAATTTTTCAGACAGGAGAAATTTCAAGGAAGAGGAAATAGTCAAAGAAGAGGCTATTTTCAAGGTAGAGGAAATAGTCAAGGAAGAGGATATTTTCAAGGAAGAGGAAATAATCAAGGAAGAGGCTATTTTCAAGGCAACATTCAAGGCAGAGGACAAACTCCAAATAGAGGCATAGGACAGAATTCAGGTAGAGGAAGAGATTTAAGTCAAATTGTTTGTAGAAGATGTAACAAAGTTGGTCATTATACAGAAGATTATCGAACTTCCATTGATAAAATTTCCAAGGTTCATCAAAACACAACACAATTTGCAAATGATTGAGATGATGATGGTTCAAAATCTGTCTTTACCCATCAAACTGATTTGGGGCTACTTCACTACTATCTTGGAATTGAAGTATTCCAATGTCCACATCATATTTTCATTTCTCAAAGTAAGTATGTATCCCAAATTCTTCAGCGCTTTGGAATGCAGGATTGCAAACCATCTCTTACCCCTATGGAACAACACTTGAAACTTTCAAAATTTGAAGGGGGGGGGGGATGGTAGACAACACTACTTATAGACTGTTGATTGACAACTTGATCTATTTAACAAACACTCGACTAGATCAATCTTATGCAGTCAGTATTCTTTCACACTTTATGCAACAACCATGGGATAGCCACTGGAATGCAACCAAAAGAGTTCTTTGATATATCCAAGGAACAAAATATTTTGGTCTTCTTTATAAACAGACCAAAAAATTTGTACTTGGTGGATTTTCAGATGTCGACTTTGCCGAAAGTATTGATGATAGAGCATCAACATCAGGTTATTTAATGGACATGGGTTCATCAGCAGTGTCTTGGAGTTGTAAGTAACAAACTACAGTTTCCACTTCTTCAGCAGAAGAAGAATACATCTAAGCATGGGAAGCAACATGTGAAATTGTTTGGTTACGCAAAGTTTTGCAGGACTTGGGCATTTCTCAAGCAGACACTACATCATTATTCATCGACATCCAGTCATCCATTAAGCTTGCCAAGAATCCAGTTTTTCATTCAAAGAAAAAGCATGTGGACACCAAGTATCATCATATCACATCACTCATTGCAAAGGCTATCATCAAGCGAATTTATTGTCCTTCAGAAGATCAGATCTCCAACATTTTCACGAAACCTCTTGGCAGAATAAAATTTACTAAGTTCAGGGATGAACTTGGTATCTGTTGTAATGTATCTTTGGATCATAGGGGGGGAAATGTTAGATGATCCAAATACAAATATCATAGTTTAAAAAGTTAGGATAAAATAATTGTTAATTTATAATAATAAATTAATAATCTAGAATGTTTGATTATTAAATGGAGATATTTAGAAATAGAATATTGTTGTGAATGATATGACTATAAAGGTGTCGTATCTTAGGCTCTAAATTAGGAGTACAGTTAGAATATTGTTAAGATAACATTTATTGTAAATAGACACTTGTTTATTTAATAAGTGATCCATAACTAGAGTTTGTTAGGAAATTTAGCTTATATATAGCTCATTGCAAGAGTTTTGGAGTGTTTGGATGAAAAATCTTGCAAATTCTCATATGTAATTTATTTTCCTATTTAATAAAAGTGTGTGTCTGAGGACACTTCTGCCATTATTTGAATTCTAAGAAATCAATTTCTGAAGAACATCAACAAATTCAAAAAGATTTTGTTGCTCTTTATTTTTATGAAGTTTATGATATACCAAAGTAACTATGTCTTCAATATCAAGAGGAGATTTTTCATGAGTTTAAAGTCTATATGGAGTCTGTATTGTCTAATAAGTTGAATGTCATAGGTTTTGGTGCTTTATCAGTTTGTGATCTAGAGGAACCTCCCTTCAGTAATACATTAAGAAAATTTTCACAAACCGAGTTCAGTTATGTGTACAAGGAAGATAGATTTGTGAAATGTTTATATTTTATGGCTGACCAAGAGGAGGTAATTTTTAATACTTTTCAAGATCCTTTTGTAGTCCACTTGAAATCAATAGATTGTGTGGATTTTTTAGCACCTTTTCTCTGTAAGTATGGAAAATAATTGTATGGAAATTCACCCATTACTCTTTTGCTACAGTTATTATTCATGTTTTTCTCAAACATTTGTAGAGAAAGAGTTTGTAATTTAATGAATGAAATTCTTTCATCGTTACGTTGGAATTATGATATCACTTGATTAAGCATTTCATGAGTTTAGAATAGGATCAAATTGAATAAAGATAAGTTCATATTTGAGCATATATTTTTATTTTTTTTTAGACAGTGTTGTTATCAGTTAGAATAGTTTAGGTTGAGTAAATAAAACTAAACTCTGTTGATCACTTACATTTATTATAATCTCTATAGAAATGATAGAATTTATTTATAGATCAAATTTCAAACATGTTATTTGCACAAGTAAGGTGAAAATCCTTTTCTTTCTTCATCATTATTGAAATGGTATATTTGGGGTAATTCCCCAAAATCTGAGTTGTTATATTAGATGATAACTGATAGTTTTCTCAAGGGAAATTTTAAATAAGAAATGATAAAATATTTTCGTATTCATAGGAAAAGATATGGTTAGTCTTGAGAAGGAAATAATATCAGTGTTTACTTTTAACTTGTAGACAGTTCCACTTAATTATATATCTTCAATGTAGTCATCATCCCATAGTGTTATTTCACACTAATTGCCCCCATCCCACATAAATAAATAGCATGTTAAGACAAATGGTGAAAGGAAATTCATAAAATGATTACCCCCATCTCGTCCAAAAGATATGATGAAAGGAAACTCATCTAAATGATTGCCCTCGTCTCAATTCAATGAAATAATGTTAAATAATGGAATGGTGAAAGAAAATTTAGGATTGGGGAATACAAATATTTTCACCGGGGCTATGGACGCTTGACTGGAAGTGAAGAAATGTTTGTGATGATTGTTATGAATTGAAACTACATATATTTACCCAAACCCTGTTATTAGTCCTTTTCAATATTTTCTATACTTAGATCCAACTAAGTTTTATTTATAAAAATATAAAGAACTATTTTTTCCCTTGAGTTAACACAATCACCAGTTTGAAATCTAATGTTTTAGCTTTATTCTAATTAAATACCTTAGATAAATTCTGAGTAGATTTTGATGAAGGAAATTCTTTAATAGCTTCACTTGAAATCTAAAATTCATCATGTTTTGAAATTTTAAATTTTAATAATCCTAATATTTATGATACGAGATTTATATTGAAAAGTGAGAAAATGAGTTTTAATTTGTTGAATAAATTTTGGATTTAGAGAATAATTAAGGCACTAGTTCTGATGTTCTTTCATGCCTCACAGGGAGACACAATCCCCAGATGGAGCCTAATGTTGGAACATAGAATAAATTCTAAAATAAAGTTTTTAAAATTTTCACAATAGGCATTTTTAATTTTACTTGCTTGAGGGTATGATTTGATTTTCTTTTAGATCATAGTTTTTTGTGGAGGCCTTAATGTCCTCAACTTAATGTTTCTTGAAAAAAGCATCCTCATATACAAATTTCGGAATATTGCATAGGTTTTCTTTTGATTTCCTGTTTTGAGTGATTTTTTGTTTTCATAATTTTCCATTTTTAATAATTCCATTATATTCGTCTCCTCGAGAGATTTCTGACGATATACAATTTTCCTCATTTTGACTCCCATATCAAAAGTTATGGCCTGTTGAAGTTTTTCATTTTTTAACTATCGTGATGATGTGGCAACCTATGTAGAAAACTTACGTGATAGAGTTGACTTGAAGATTTTTGAAGATGGCACTTCCATGTCACCACCACATCATATTTTTGGGTTTTAGCATTTGATCATTTTATTTTATATTATTTTATTTTTATTATTTAATATATTATTTTTAATTATTTATTAATGTTTTTCAGGACTTCAACGAGGATTAGCAGTTTAGGGATTTTTCTTGGAAGCAAGGGTGCATTTTCTGTAAAGCTTATGTGGTTGTTATAAATATTCTTAGACAACAAGCATTAATTCATTGGATTCATTGCTCATTTCTCTTAGAGCCTTGTCCTTTTTTCATTTTTTTTGTTTTAAGCTTCTCATTATATCATCTCTGTTCATTTTTCTTTTGTAGTAAGATAATTGTTAGGGTTGAATGTGTAACAATTTGGTACAACTTCCACTATTTCAAACATAAAGGAATATTTTAGATCTTAGATTTCCATATATATATGATGTAAGCTTTGATAGGACCTGAGTTTTACTGCTAAACCTTATGAATGAGAAAGAATTTATTTCCTTCTTTTCATATAATATTGATCATAACCCTGATATGTTATTCTTGCATTCACCTTTTGAATTGTTGGATTCATCATTGGAAATTCCCAGTAAATCATTTGTTCTTCATCTCAGACATGTAGAGACTTCTTTTTCCCTCTGCAAGGTCTGAGATTTTGTGTTATTCTTCCATTCTTCCACCTTCATTTATTATCTTTTGTGCTCTAACGGATTATATTAACAGATGAGATTCCATGCCCAATGGAATCAGTTTTCTGATTTGAGAGGCTTACAACCCTTTATCCAGTCTTTTGTATTATATCCTTAAACATGTTTATCCTTTGTTTTATTCTCTTAAATCTGGCCACTGTATTTCATTGTAAAGTTGTTTCTTGGTGTGAATGAGTAGAAAATGTTTTGAAGTCATATGAGGGAGCCCCCTTTGGCTGGAAGGGCCAGATTTCTAGTTAGAAGTTGGTTGAAAATATAATAGGCATTTCTCTTTTGTAGTCGAGATAAATCTCTAGTAACAAAAGGGATCATAGTAATTGGGTGCTAATTCATTTTCCTTTTGTTTCTTGAGGGAAATATAATTCTATAGTTACAACCTTAGAAATAACCAATCCCTGATCCATATGGATATCAGTGGTCTCCCACCTATTCCAAGTGGTTCATTTTGGCAGTTTTTTCCTAGTTTTCAGATCCCTAATTTCTAGGGCCATTGTGAGGCCCTAAACAACATTTTTAGGGATAACCACACTCATTCTAAATAAAAATTCAAATTATTACAAAAAAATGTATAGTCCTTGGATACACCTTTCCAACGGGATATCATGCGCCTAAAAGAAAGATCGTATGCAAAAGTTATGTCCCCGAGAAGTTGATGTACTAACTTACCCCAATGGGGCCCACGTGACTTTTGGGTGGTTCATCTCCTAGGGTTAGGTTTTTGTATGTCTAGGGTTTTGACATTATTTTTTATTGCAAAAAGGCCTTCAAAGCCTCATTGTACTCATCTTCCAACGAATAAGCGCAACCTTCACATATCTTCTCAGAGATAAGCCGCCACCATTCCAACAAGCTTGTTTTCCACTACATTTTATAGTTTCAACATATTTCTTTATTGAATAGAAACCAATTTTACTGTATCTCTGTTATTATGTGCTAAGCATATTTTGATAATAATCTTCATTCATTTCGTTCTTCTCATAAAATATGGATCAGTGGTATTAGAGCGGTCTTCTCCTTGTCGTTCTTAATGCATGTCTCCAACGAGGTCAGGGTACAAGAATTGGGTCTTGAGCTTGTTTCTCTTGAGGGAAAAATCTATCACACGCCCAAGAGACTTCTCATGGAGGGAGAAAATAAAGACGACGGGATAGGAGATCCTTTCAATTTTTTTCTCGAGGAAGCGCTCATGAAACAGAGGAACGAGATGATGGATAGTTTTGCGCAAATCCTTCAAACAACTACCAACAGATGACACATGTTCCTTGAGTGGAGGCGTCACCCCCTTCAAGGTACAAATCAACTTTGATATTCCTATATTTGAAGGTCATATAGACACAAATGTTGTAGAAAAATGCTTAAATCTAATAGAAGGGTGTTTTTTTGTCCATAACTTTTAGAATAGAGAAAATATTACTTTTGCACTCCTCAAAGTTGTTCCCCATGTCAAATATTGGTGGGAAACTTTCTGTGAGAAAAAAGAAACAAATGAACCCTCATTATTTACAATCGCAGTCAATTGGGAGTCCTTCACGGATGTTGTTAAGGAAAAATACTACCCTGTCAGAAGTTATGACAACCTGTATACAAAATGGACCACACTGTGGCAAGAAAGAGACCAAGCAGTGCCAAAGTTCACAAATATATTCCATACCTTGCACACCGGGCTGGGTATCCAAGATTCTGAGTGACAACTAGTGCTCAGGTATCACAGTGGTATGCATAGATACATCTAGGCCAAAATGGATTTTCTGGGCATCTTGTCCTTGAGAGAGGCCTATTGATATGTCATCAAAATTGAGCAGAAGATTAAACAAAAGACACGACAATTTAGGCCTGGGAACCCCTCACAAAAAAAGAAAGGAAAGGGCAGCCCCAACCCGCAAAAAAAGGGAAGAGAAAATATGGACAACATCAAGACAACCAGACCAAGCCACAAGCAAATAAGGACACCAGAAAGACAAAGAAAGATACCAGGAAGTGGTGCTACTTCCATAAGAGCCCTTGGCATAACACTGATGATTGTCACTCAAAGCAGTCATTGGTGGCTGAGGTGAAATCCTATGAATCAGATATGGGTTACGAATATAAGTCAAAAACATAAAGGGGGAGACCTATCATTGATGCGCAACCCAGTTCCATTGTTGCTACAACCAAGCTCCATACCATTGAACCAGATGAGACAGAGGAGGGAGAGCACCTTTTTGATTCACAGATGTTAGTGACAGGCACCCCGATGCACTTCATCATTAATAGTGGTAGCTAGAAGAACTACATCTTAGCAGAGGTCATCAAATGGCTAGCCTTACCAGCAATGCCACACCCGCATCCCTACACCATTGGATGGCTCCACCAAGGAAGAAATCTTTGCGTCAACCAACAGTGCCACCTGTTGTGCTAAATCAAGCCATTCAAATACAAGGTATTGTGTGATGTTTCTCCTCTTGAAGTTTTTAATGTTATTTTGGGCCAACCTTATTTATGGAAACATCATGTTGTATATGAGTCTAGGCCTCACAGTGTTATTATTACTTTGGACAGGAAATTGTACAGGATACTTGAGGCAATCCCACCTAGTGCTATTTCCTTGATCTCTTCCAAGAAATGCAGGACAATCATCTCTTAGATTGAGAAGTTTGTCTTCTTCGTGATTCACTCTTAGAGTGAGCGAAAGATCACAGCCACATCTAGGGCCTTCATGGCCTACCTTTCCACACAGTAGAAGAAAGTGGACAAGGTCATGGAAGAATAATCAGATATGTTCTCCTCACCTACTGGGGTACCTCTTTACTATCAGGTCAAGCATCCCATCGATCTGACCCCCGACACATCGATACCCAATGGGCCAGTATACCACTTCTCTCTGTTAGAGAATGAGGAGATCAAGCAACATATCCAATAAATTATCCACAAGGGGAAAATCCCAACTCATCACCTTGTGGGAGCCCAATCGTGCTAGTGCAGAAGAAAGATGAGACCTGGCGACCCTGCATTGATTATCAAGCCCTGAATAAAATCATAGTCTGGAATCAATAACCGATTCTCTGAATCGATGACCTCCTTGATAAGCTCATGGGGGACAAATAACTCACTAATATTGATCTGAATTATGGCTACCACCAGGTCCCAATAGAATAAACATATGTATGGAGGAAAACCTTCAAGTCAAAAGAAGGTCTTTTTCAATGTCTAGTCATGTCCTTTGGTTTGAAAAATGATCCAACAAATTTCATGAGGATGATGGATGATATCCTGCAACCTTTCACCAATACTTTTGTAGTGGTATATCTGGATGACATCCTCATTTACAAAAAGACTTGGGCAGAAAAATTGTAACATATTCAACAGGTTCTGCACACCCTATGAAAACACAAGCTATATGCCAACTTGGAAAAATGCTCATTCGTCATGGACATAGTCCATTACCTAGGCTACATTGTTGATCAACATGGTGTGCATGTGGATCCAACCAAGATCCAGGTCATCCGTGAATGGTTGGCCCCAACCACACTCACTGAGCTTCGGAGCTTCTTGGGCCTTGCCAATTTCTATCGCAGTTTTTTCTTGGAATTCTCCCATATTGCATGGGCCCTCAACCAAGTAACCAGGGGTGGAGGTAAGGAAAAATTTGTGTGGGGCTTGTCCCAAAAAAAAGCATTCAATTATTTGAAGCAGTGCTTGTGCTCAACCCCAGTACTTTCATTACCGAACCTGCAACAACCCTTTGAGATTGAGACAAATGCTTCAGACTCTTCTGTGGGTGTTGTTCTCACTTAGAATGACCACCCCATGGCCTATACTAGTGAGACACTATCAAATGTTATCCGTAAGTACCCTACTTATGAAAAGGAAATGTACTCCATTGTGCAAGCTTGCTGCCAGTGGAGACATTACATTATTGGGAAGGAGACAATCTTCCACATTGATCATAAGCCACTGTATTTCATGCAAACACAAGGAAAATTGCAGAATGACCTCCATCAGAATTGGTGCACATACTTGCAGCAGTTCCAACTCAATGTCAAGTATAAAACATGAATTACCAACCGAGTCATCGATTTCCTCAACCGACCTCCAGTCGCAACACTCACCACGGTGCTAGACTCTTGTGGCCATGAGACCTCCAGATGGACCCACCTCTATGAGACAAACCCTGACTTCACCATCACCTACCAAATGTTGGGCGCAAACTCAGTTGTCGCTAATTTCCATATTTAGGATGGGTTGTTGTGCCATCTAGGCCATATCTATGTTCCATCAAGTGAGTGAGCGAAGATAATTTGGTAAGCCCACTACATTCGTGTGGAAGGACACTTCGACATCGAAAAGACAGTGGAAGTGCTGCAGAAACATTTCTACTAGATGAAACTTCGACAGGATGTCAACAAATATATTAGGTCCTACACTACCTACTCTATTGCCAAACTGACCACTAAGAAACAACGCCTATACACCCCTCTTCCTACTCCTGACAGGCCATGGGAATCCATCTTAATAGACTACATTTCAGGCCTTCCTTCCACCAAGAGGGGAAATGAATGTGTTTTTGTGATTGTTGATCACTTTTCCAAGATGGTGATTCTAGCTGCCTGCAAGAAGAGCATCATAGCAGAGGCCACTACCAAGCTCTTCTTTGAATGAGTATGGGTACATTTTGGAATCCCACAAAGCATTGTCTCATATCGGGACATTTGGTTCCTTAGCACATTCTGGTCAAGCCTCTAGTGACTGCTCGGCACCAAGCTCACCAAATCCACTTCCTTCCACCCCTAGACAGATGGCCAAACTGAGTTCGTCAATTAGATGATCATGCATATCATGTTTATGTACAATTACAAGAACCCCCGCACAAGGGATGAGAGTCTTCCCTATGTTAAACATAGCTACAAATGAGCCCTACATAGCTCAATCGACCACAACCCCTTTCATGTGGGGTTGGTATTCCAACCATTAGGTCTCATGCATGTTTCACTACCCCTTGTGACCACCTTGACCAACTCATCCCCTACTCCAACTGACGTCGAAAATTCCACCCGGTTCATTGAGCGGATCCAGCACATCCTCCAACAAGTTCATGATATTTTATAAACGTCTAATTCCAAGTACAAGAAGTTCCATGACCAACATGGGGTGCCACATAAGTTTCAGGTGGGAGACAAAGTTTGGTTGCACTTGCAAAAACAATGCCTTACAAGGCCCCATCAGAATCTCCCCCCACTCTGTTATGGACTTTACACCATCACCAAGGTTGTGTTGAAATTACTAAGACAACTGAGAGGGGGGGTGAATCATTTGTTACTCTACTTAAGCAATTTATGACTATTCAAACAATTTTTAATCTCTTCCAAATGACCATCAATATTATACAAGTTATGAACAACATAAATAATGAACATCAGTCACACATAAGATATAAACAAAGACATATTTTCATGAGGAAACCCATAAAGGGAGAAACCCTCTTATTCTTTGAATGATAGGCAGTCTTTTAAGTTCTGTACATCATCTATCTTTGAGCACCGACTCAATATGAGGCTACTACCTCTGTTTTACAAGCTCCAACTTGTTGAGAGCACCAACTCTCTGGTTTCTCTAGAACCCACTAGAAGGAAGCATAAACTCCCTAAATGTTCCAACACCAACTGGATTTATACAAGCATCAACTTGCATACAAAAAACTCTTTGTTTTCCCGAGCACCACCCTAGATGAAAGCTTCAACTTTTAGTATTCAAGAACCAACTTGAATAACAGAGGAATACAGTCCTCCCTAGCACCACCCTACCTTCATGATAGCAAATAAATGATTAAATAGACAACAGTACAAGTGTCTCAATTCTTACCACTTCTTCTCTATTTTGCAATTCTTCTCTGCTTCTATCTATTCTACAATTTTTCTCTGCTTCAAACTGTTCAACATATGTTAATCATCTCTGAGTTTGATCTCTCACTATACATACTATAATTTTACCTTGCTTATAGTTCAACTCATTTTTCCAGTTAGAACAACCAACCTCACGCAATCATAGCATTTCCATTTTATGCTATACCACCAATACAGTTACTCCTCGAATCTGCAAGGAAAAAAATGCCTCAGCAATTGAATCGCCAAAATTCCAAGAAATATGATTCATTTATGCTAACTGAATCATAACTGGACAATTAACTGTGAAGTGAAATAGTATCCCTTCAATCTGATTCCCAATTACCTAGCATCATTGGATTACATCCGTAGGGTCTCGCGTTTATCCGATATGCTCAATGGTTGTGACCGAACGCTAAGCAGAAAGTGATTTCATGATTTCGCGTTTTGGAAATATTGTGATGAGACATCTTGACTCTCCATGTCTTGATCTTCAAAATGGAGCTTAGATGCTAGCTCCTCCCCTTCTCGTGACCACCAGTGGTGACTAAGATCTTATCCATAAAGTGCTTCACAACACGCGACTTCGGGACTCCTGTGATGAGGCATCTCGACTCTCCCAAGTCACGATCTTTGAAATGGAGCTTAGATGGACTAGCTCCTTCCTCAAACTCTTGATGATGTGATGACAAGCTATGACCACATTCTAATCAAACGAGTGCTTCACAATTTTTTGTATCGCGATTTCCTGATGTGAGTTTCTTCCAAACTTATGATACACGAAACTCCAAAATAGGGCCTTACAACTAGCTCCTTCCTTCATGTGACCACCATCTACGCCAACAGGAGCTTCTCGATTTCTCACTTCGAGACATTGCAAACTTCGTAATTTCACTTGCCTATATTCTCCAAGTTCCTGATCCCCGAATTGGTGAATTCCTTTAGACCAGATCTATGGTCCTCGATTCCATTGGATTCAATGACTCAAATCAACTTTGCAACTTTGCATTTCATGAGTTTTTTCAACTCCTTCCTCTTGATTTACTGATCTACGAAACTCTGAAATGGATCCTTTTTCATGCCTAATCAATGGTCCAAAACTTTGGTGGTCCGACGGTCTAGATCAAAGGTCCGCATATTGCGAGTTCCTATGTCATATTCCTTTGACTCCTCCAATGTGCAAGTCAATGAAATGCCAACGGATTGTCATGTGTCCACTGGCTCCAATGAACATGATCATTTCGCGACCTCACATATCGTGAGTTCAAGGGGTTAGAGCACCTCCTTCCTTTGACCTTTTAGTCAGTGAAATGATGATCTTTCAGCAAGTGTCCTTTGTCTCCAATGTCTAGGATTATTTCGCAACCTCTCATATCGTGAGTTCGAGGGGTTAGAGTACCTCCTTCCTTTGACCTTTTAGTCAATGAAATGCTAATACTTCTCTACGTGTCCTCTGGATCCTATGACTCAAATCTCATCGTGATTTCACATTTTGCGGTGTTGGAGGATGGCTCTCAGCTTTATCCTCTTTGCAATTATACTGGATCCAATGGTTGTTGGTCCTTGGCGCTCAGATCCAATGTCTGCGATTTTTTCTCCTCTTCTGCCAGCTCCTCTTGTCTAAATTCATATCTAATGGCCATTGGGAATTCATGATGAGTGATCCAATGATCATTGAGCTTACACTTTTGTTCTTTCCATGGCATTATCGCTACGCTTTTGATCTTGCTATATTTGGAAAACTAGTATACACTCGTCATGCTGATATTTCCATCAATGAAAAACAAGGATACTCTTCCTTCTGTCTATAAATATGCCAACAATCTTCCTCTAAATATGCCAACAATATCCCCCTTTGGCATTGATGGAAACCTTGAAGAACCTGAAGAACTGCACTCTACACTCTCTGCCTGGATTGTGCACTACTCTACCTAGACTGCAATACTCTACCTGGACATCCAACCATACCACTGTAGAATCCTTACCATTACCACACTTTCTCCCCCTTTGACATCAATTTCAAAGAAGAAACACATTCCCCCTGAGCTATTTCCATACATCTCGAAGGTATCGGATATGTGACAAGCACATACTCCACCTGACAAGGTAAACAGATTAGACAAAAGAAGATGTAAACCCCAACTTCTGTCGAAGATATCCAAATGGTGTCGCTGCTAATGGTTTAGTAAAGATATCAACTATTTGTTCTGTGGAAGGAATATAATTCACCTGAACAATTTTGCTTGTAACCTGTTCTTTGATAAAATGATATTTTATTGGTATATGCTTAGACTTTGAATGAAGTACATGATTCTTGGAGATACATATGGCATTGGTGTTATCACATTGAAGTGGAATGGGATCAGTATAAGTTACCTCCAAATCTGCAAGAGTTTGTATCATCCATAACATTTGTGTGCAACAACTAGCAACAACAATGTACTCTACTTATGTAGTTGATAAGGAGATAGATCCCTGCTTCTTACTAAGCCATGCTACTGTTGATGGGTCTTAAATCCCTTGATTCAACAATAGGAACCAAACCTGCCACCGAGGCCCAATTAGAATTTGCAGTGTTTGAGATGGAATGGTTCTCCAGATATTGCGATCCGACAAATTTATCAATGGGCTTTGTGTTTTCTTGTGAAGGTTCTTCCTTCAGGTAGGACTGTTCTTTTCTATATTTTCTCTTGAGTGGGGCTGGTCTGAGAGATGCAAGCCAGCATAAGCCAACTTGGCAATCAACAGGATTGAATTTCAACTACTGAGAAGGGGCTAGGCTTGGGATAACCCGCTGCTCAAACGTGCAAACAATAACTCTATACCAAAGGGCCTAGTAATAATACATTAACTAAATGAGCATCCAATTACTGCCTGAGAATATAACTAACAGAAAGAAAAACACATATGTAACCAAGATCATGTCAAGCAAAATAATTCATCTACCACAACATTCATTACATAACAACACAACGATTTATCTTCATCATTAAAGTGAAGAACATAAAAACATTGCACCAGATAACTTGACAACATAATCAATTACTCTTACTCATTTGTGCATCATTCTTGGAACAGGATAGGAAGTAATTCTTCTCCAACTCCAATCACATACATCTGATGAAAATAGCTTTTCTTTGGTCTAGAAGGACTTCTCAATTCATAGCAGTCTCAAAATAATTATCAACAAACCAAAAAGAAATAATTCTTACAACAACCATCGACCCTTGACTAATTGGTCGATGTCTCTATTTATAATCTAAAATTCAACTGAAATTAATGGCTAAATATAGTTCAAACCAAACAAAAATTTCCACGTGGAGTGATCATCCAATAGTTTCTTTCAATAGTCCACATGAGATGTCTCTTGAAAAGGGTGGCTTCTTTCATATTCAGACCAACTGATAAACAGATATTCATACGTTTGAGCCCATGGGAACCTGTGTTATTCTATAGGGGCAACAGATACTCCTCTGATATCCACTGCATGCGTACGGTACTTTACCAAACTGGAGTTCAGTTGTTGCAGCATGGCGCGAGCTCTAATCGGGTGTCCTAGGAATTTTTGCACTTGCCCTCGATTTGCATCAGTGACCTTTGCACACTCTTAGGCCCAAAGTGAGTCTTGTATGGAGTGCATCTTGAACACATCGATCAGGTTAGTGAATCCATCAGAGGTTTCAAATTCAGAGAGACTGACATCTTTCATTACTTTATTAATTTTACCCTAGTGTTTCTGGCACTTGGCCCATTGCTTTCGTATTTCTCAGTGTGGGTCCCAGGTCATCTTCACCCAGTATTCAACGAATTTCTTCATACGGTCGAGACTAATTTTTTCGACCAGCCAAATGCCATGATTTTTCTTTTTTCGGCCCTACTGGACCACCTCAATGTATTTGAGTCTCTCTACTACTAGCTATGGCTTTTTATGCTACCTTTCCATCTCTTTGCATATCACGAGTGCCATGAGAGTATCCTCCTGGAACTCGACTATGTTCTCAGTTAACAGGTGCCTTTACTTCTTGAACTCATTATAAACTCCATTGAACTCTTCCTTTAGATATACAATGGTCTGTGTAGCTCCTTTATAGTATTTGACAAGATGGTGCAGGTGTTTGAGCTCCTCCCAGGTGTCGACTAGTTCCTTTTCATCTCTCCTAGATCTGTCCTGAGCGACATCTGAGAGGGATTTTCCTATGCCGATCAGTTTGAATGTGAGAGAATATAAAGTGTTGATTAGGTTCTCATTTGTGGTAACCATGATCGATTGATCCAAAGTGATCCTTCACCTCTTCGCGGTCCTTTGAATGATATCCTTCCTCTTTTGATCGTAGGAGATTGCATAGATGTCTGCTACTTCATATACTGGTTCTAGTATCTGTCGATCTCCCCATGAGAGGTTGTTTCTCAAGATACCTATGGTGTATACCTACTCAGGAGTGGGTTCTTGAATTTCTTCACTCTGTTTTGTGGATCCAACCTCTACTTGTTGTTCGTTTGGGACTTGAATATTAGGTGTAATGGAGGCATCAGCTACAGAATAATTTCTTACTTGCTCGTCGGCCGTAGAGATGCCGATTTTCTTTTGTGGAATTTTGCAACTCAGTGTTGGTTCTACTTCCTGTTTGTTGAACTCTCTTGTGTTGAGGCCACCTTCGGACCCTATTTCCATTTGTAAGGCCTGCTTGTCTTGGACCTCAGGTTCAGGGGAAGTGGTTTTCTTGGGACCTTTTTCCTCTTGGACTCACACTGGGGTGCCATGAGAAAGTTCTAGACTCTCATCGTCACTTTAAATATGTATGAGAGTGCTCAAGAGATTGGGCGCTTATGTCTCTATCGAGACCCGACCTGTCTCTGGTTGAATTTTCCCTTCTTCCGAAGGATCAATCAATGATGTTGTGGGTTCAGGGTTTCCTAACTCATGGGTGTTGTTGGGGGCTGTGGACCCAGGATCATCAGACTCCATCAGGATACTCTGAACAACAGTTGAGACTTCAGGTCCTATGAAAAGATACGGGTCATCCCGCATCTGTTTCATCATAAACTCATTTTGCTGAAGTAACAACATACCCCTTTCTCGTGCAGCTTGATCTTTCAGAAGATCCTTGATTTGTATCGGGGATTCCTTGTGAGTTCCCACAGCTTCAATATCTTCTTCGGGATCACTTATTTCTTCATCCAATTCATATGAAACTGCTCCTCCTGGGTGTCGGCTAATTTATTGAACTGCCTGCTCCAGAAATGTTGCCTGTTCTTCGTGGCTCATAGCTCTAAACATGGTTCCTTGAGCATAAGCTCTTCTAGACTCCACCATTTTCTAGTCTTGAGCATTCTTAGTAAATACTTTATCTTCGAACTGGTCGTGGGCACAGGGCCAATAGGATGATACTTGCGATGCATGCTATAGAACCAATCCCTTGGGATCATGTTTGCGAAATCGGCCAGTTTGGAACCAAAATTCCAATTGACCTAGACCAAGTTGTTTAGCATGCACGGTATCTTTTACCATGTAGAATCTGATATGAAACCCATACGGTATGAAATCCCACTTCTTGTCTTTCACTAGATTTGCATTGTATCCTTGCAGGATGGTTTGATAGCAAATTTCCCCTAACACTAGCCAGTTGGGAACATAAATGGGTAATAAGTGGGGTGTCCCTGTGGCACTGAAAACCCTGATGTAGGTTTCTCGTTCATCTAAATACCAATGGCCAATTTTGGTTATAACCTTCTTTGCTTCATTTGACAATCTAGGGCATTCTTTCCTAAAGAGAAAGAAGTACGTGCGTGCAATAAACTAATCGCAGATAACAATATAGGATTTCTTGTACCTGTTTTCCCATATGATGTTGAAGTATACATGGACTGCGAGCTTCGAAGAGTGGCAATTCAGGTTCATCCCAGTGAAATCGTTCCTGGCGCAGATGACGTCCAATAGATACGAGGCCATGTAGAAGGTGGGGGTATCTCCCTCCTTTAGCACATGAGCCTGTTTTATGCAGGTGCTCAACTTCTTGGAGATGATGGCACCCCAATTGAAGCCTGTGCCTAAAATGGCAACTGTAAAAGCCAGAGGCATCCAAGCCTCTGAAAATCAGGAGCATGTTGGTTTTGGAGCTTGCTTATGTTCCTGATTTAGAGGTCCTTGCTTTCAACCATGTTTATACCCCATGAAGACCTTACACCCCAGAAGTATGTACACTCTTCCATGTGGGGGAGTGCAGAGGGGGGTACCCCCTCTGCGAGGTCCGAGGGGTATGTTTTTACTATAGGTGGAACAATAGTAAGTTGGATTTCAAAACTGCAAAAGGTTGTTGCACTTTCAATAATAGAGGCAGAGTATGTTGCTGCTACAGAGGCTAGTAAAGAGATGATTTGGTTACAAAGGTTTATGGAGGAATTGGGAAAGAATCAAGAGAATAGCAGGTTGTACTGTGACAGTGAGAGTGCAATTCATCTTGCAAAGAAATCGACCTTCCATTCAAGGACTAAGCATATATAGTTGAGGTACCACTTCATACGATCCACCTTAGAAGATGGACATTTGAAGTTGGAAAAGATACACACTAGCCAAAATCCTACAGACATGTTAACAAAGGGAGTAACCAGAGAGAAACTGAGTTCCTGCTCAGTTTCAGTTGGTCTTCAAGAATGAAGATGAAGATGAGAATTTTTCCAGGTCCAAGAAGGTTCAGAGTCCAGCATATACAATAGCGGTGGAGTTGTTGAGATCAGTCTCCAAGTGGGAGATTGTTGGTTGTGGAGCCTGATTATGTTCCTGATTCAGAGGTCCTTGCTTTCATCTATGTTTATACCCCATGGATAATTTACACCCCAAAAGTATGTACACTCTTCCATGCGGGGGAGTGCAGAGGGGGGGTACCCCCTCTGTGGAGTCTGGGGGGGCTATCCCCCTGGCTGGGGGGTTCGGGGGTGAAGCCCCCGAAGGAAAAATTGCCTTGTAAATGTATATTATAATTTAATTGTAAATATGGACCGTTCATTATAAGGGCACAGATCTAACGGTAGAAATTATGTTAGGGTTTTTTTCCCTAGAAGGAAACCCTTTGTTATGAGGGAAATGTATTGCAGCTATGAATTATGGTGAGTATTGTATTCTGAGAGAGGAGACTGTGAGAGAAAGAAGAGGAAGTTACAACGGGTTTTGTTGTAGGTTGTATCCCTTCATTTGCTGGATAATAATAAAGGAAGGACCTTGAAATTTCTCTGGTGAATGTAGCCCACACTGGGTGAACCACGTAAATCTGTGTCTCTCTTGTATTGTGTATCTTCTATGTTTTGTTTCCGCATTCATTTTATTTTATTTCTCTGCGTTCCTATTTTTATAACAATTGGTATCAAAGTGAAAGGTAACTCACAGGAAAAGAGGGTTCCTGGTTCGAGTGGGAGCAATGCCGGAAGATGGAAAGTTTAGGGTCGAGAAATTTAACATCCAAAACTACCAATTATGGAAGATACAGATGGAAGATTATTTATATCAGAAGGATCTATTCCCACCATTGGGTAGAGTAGAAAAGAAGACGACAAGCATGAAGGACGAAGAAAGGGAGATTCTTGACAGAAAGGCTCTAGGAATGATACGGTTGAGCTTGGCAGCGTCAGTGGCTTTCAATATTTCGAAAGAAAAGACAACGAAGGATCTGATGGACACATTGGCTAAACTGTATGAAAATCCCTCGGTGTCTAATAAGGTATTTCTAATGAAGAGATTATTTAATATGAAGATGTCATAAGGTGGGTTTATTGTAGATCATTTAAATGAATTTAATACGGTTACTAATCAACTAAGTTCTGTAAAAGTGGACTTTGATGATGAGGTTAGGGATCTTCTAATCTTGTGCTCATTGCCAGAAGGATGGAATGGCTTGGTCATGGCTGTAAGTAACTCTGTCTCTGGTTCAAATACTTTAAAATTTGATGATGTTGTTGGTGTTATCCTTAGTGAGGAAATGCGACAGAA
>JASDQU010819876.1:1948-14822 GCA_032191745.1 Picea mariana
CGATGTATCTATAATGGGGCTCAATATGCCTTTTATTCTATTTCATATCCCTTGTCCATCATAGCCCATTTACCTTAGGATATTGGAACCAATTCCTCTAGTATGATTTCTAAATTCACCAATTTGTTCTTGAGCAATGTCTATATAAGGTGAACATACCAAAGTGATATCTCTCATGGTGTTGGATTTGGAAATCAAATTAGAAAGTGGCCTTACTTCTTGGTTCTCTTAGATATATTCTTGTATCTTTACGAAGGCCTCCTCCTTCTCGAATAACTCTTCTTTTAGTTGACCCATCATATGCATGACCCTATGTTCTTTCCAGGTATCCAATTAAATGA
The DNA here is from genome assembly GCA_032191745.1 of Picea mariana. Lineage (NCBI taxonomy): Eukaryota > Viridiplantae > Streptophyta > Pinopsida > Pinales > Pinaceae > Picea > Picea mariana. The sequence continues at coordinate 2,290 of JASDQU010819876.1, forward strand.
ACTTCTATCCCAAGTGTATAATATGCACTATGCGCTTGTCCCAACCTGAAATGATAGTGGTGAGGGAATATTGAAATTATTCAAACTTCTTCTTTAGTAATGGTAGTGTTTTGGAAGGGTTCTCAAGGTGCTTATCCATCTCTTACATGCTCTATTAAACATTTGGACCTACTCCTTACAATGTTTATTCTCTTCTCGAATCTAATAATTGTTTTCCCTTAAGTATTCCAACTTTTATTTTCTTTCTTTACCCATGGCGAGGTATGAAATTTTCACTTCAAATTTATTATGGTCATGTCATAGCCAATGATGACAATTCTTTGAAACCTTATTATATATAAATGAGTAACTTATATCCTACTCAATTTATCAACACATATACTCTACATAAGTCTCCTCTAAGATATATTATCATACTTGTAAAAAGTACTCTATCTTATGGAGACTACGACGCCTATATCCTTTTCCCTCTATAAGGATCTCTCATCTTCTCCTAGTTGCACACCTTCTCCTAGTTATAACCTACACATACCAACTTGTTGGAAACACAATAACAAACAATTCTCTACAAATATTCTGGAGTTGGTGACTAGATACCGATGATATGTGACTTCATTGTTGTTAGTGTAGCCTATGCTCTTCTGATGGTTGCAAATTCGGTTCTCTATGCAACCTCTACTCTCAAGATTTCTCTATGTTCTTCATATAACAATTCTCAATCTTGGATTGGCTATAAGGTTTGTGTTCTTTGTCCATGGTATAGTTCTAAGTGTAAAATTCCTAGCAACTCTATTTAGGATTAGAGATATGGTTTATACTCTAGTTAGTTGCTCTTAGACTAAGTGGAACAACATTAATATGGTGGGAGAGTTAGATGCAGTTTGATCTTGTTCAAAAGGGTAAATTCATCTCTTCTTGGGATAATTTTACTAAGATGATGAGAAAAAATTTATATCCACTAGCTTATACGCAAACGACAATGATATAATGGAAACATCCAAGACAGGGTAAAGGCCATAATATTCAAGCATATATGCAGGAATTTAAAAATAAGGTATTATCATTGGGGATTTCGTTCTATACTCATGAAATTACTCCAAAGTATATTGGTGGCATGCAATCATATTTTGATCACACTATTTTAATTTTTAACCCTACTAAGATTGATAAGGTGTTCGTACAAGCTACACATCTAGATTCTAGTGAGGGGAAGCATGCAAGCGAAGATAAGAACCCATACAAGTTTGAAATGAGATCAAAAGGTAAATGGAAGAGTAAGAAATCAGCTACATTAAAGAAGTTGAGGAAATACGTACATGTTCCCACTATAAGAAAAAGGATCATGAGGAATCATAGTGTTGGAAGCTACATCCATAATTACGACAGAAGAAGTTCAAGGATAAAGGGAAGCATAACATTGTTGCATCAACTCATCAGGATCTAGGGTCAGATTCTAGGTATGAATCTAAGATAATGGAAATAGGAAGAAAAGGTATATAAACTATCAACTCTAATTCTTCATTTCAATCTGTTAAATTGGAAAGTGATACTCATCAAAAGAAGACAAGAAATCTTTTCATGTCAGAGTTATAGTCAAGCATACCAAGGTAGATACTTTCTTCGATAGTGGATCTCAAGTTAACTTAATATATGAAGAAATTGTTAAGAATATGGATTTAAATATGACACCTCATAAGAAGCCTTTGTTACACATAAAAAATACTCACTTCAATGATGACTTATTGTCGTCGTTACAAGTGTCGCATCTTGGCCACAAGTGTCACTAGTGTCGTAGACATCATACAGTAATATTTCCTATGTCATGTCTTGAATGACATCACAAGGACACTTCAAAGACTGGTTTAAGAAGGAGAAATCATCTGGTGAAGAGTACAAATATTTTTCCATGAAAAACCCCACTTAAAAATGAATTTTGAAGGGCAGCGCTCCCCTACCCACTGTCAGGGAGTGCCAACGCTCCCTACTCTTCTTTGGGGGAGTGTTCCAGCACTCTGTGCACCCTTCTGGAGGAGCGCTAGGATTGTTTAAGGAATTTTTGGGCAGAAATCCCCTACCCACTGTCAGGGAGTGCCAATGCTCCCTACCATTCTTTGGGGGAGCGTTGCAACACTTTGTGCCCCATTCTAAGGGAGTGCTGGGTTGTTTGAGGAAATCTTGTTCTGTTGAGGAAAATCAGGGAAAAATCCCCCTCATCTCTGGAGTTGGTTGGATTCGAATCTGAGGTCAAGGCTGGATTTTAGGGAAGATCCACAATTGATGGAGAAGGATCCTCAAGCTATCCCAAGAATATCTAAGGTGGTTGGGTCTCTCCAAGATTATATAAGGAGGCCTTCTCATGGTTAAATGGAGGGAGTTTGAGAGATACCTAACTTATGATCTCATGAGAAGTGGTATTGAGGACATTGAAGACATCAAAATTATGATCTCATAAGGGAGATAGTCAATAAAGAATATTCATATTGACTATGGATTATTTGAGAAATGTTTTGGACAAGGAGAGATGGAAGAGGTTGTTGCAATTTCATCAAAGGTCTATAAGTATTGCTATCTAGTTCTCATTAATACATGTTCTTGGCCTGTTTATTCCAAGGTTGTGTATTCCTACATGAACATGTCTTTGATAGATAGATCTAGTTTTAGATTAATCATGGTAGAATAGGAAGTTGTTTTGTCTTTGATGTTAATGGATTGCAGGACTTGTTGAAGAGCTTGGGGATCAAAGCTCAACTTGGATTGGGCAAGGACAAACATTGACAAAAAGGTACATTCTTCTTCCTTTTCTCTATTTGATTGACTTAGCTAGGTTTAAAAAGATGTCACTGACCAAAGTTATCACCTTTCTGTCTTGATCTTAGAGATCTAGGGTTCAATAGGAAATCCACTTGTCCACAAGGGGGATTTTCCTATAATAGAAATTGGCGACTCCACTGGGGAGAGAAGATTTTAGTTTTGGTTCCCTTCCTTGGTCTTGTTTTTGGAATTTTATCACCTTTAGATATTATGCATGCTATGTCTATGATTCTTAGATCTGTTGTTGGCTTTTAGATTCATCTTACACACTCAATTTCTGCATTTTCTTGAGTTTGTTTATTTATTTATGGGCAAGTGTTTGAGTTCTGAGAGGCCATCGCTCCCCTACCTATACAACCAGGGCACTGGCACTCCCTTGCAAGCTCCCATAGAGCATTTCAATGCTCTAGTACCCTTGACACTAGAGCGCTACCCTTTTTTCTGCAAAATTCTTCTTGGGAGTTGATTTCTCAATCTTCTTTTTGTTGATTCATCTGCTCAGGGTTAATGTTATCTTAGTGTGTCTTTGTTTAGCCTCCAACTATTTTGATTTCTAAGGATCAATGATATTTTGTTTGTATTTTTGATATCTATTTTACTTGCTTTCAGTCACTCTTCTTCCCTAAGATTTGGAGTCGATCTACTACTTTCTCACTTATATGATTGACCTAAATATGTTGTAAGGACATTCAAAGATGTATTCACTATTTCATTTTGATCTTTGAGGTCTTTTCTCCAAGCATTTCCTCCTGTCTAGATTTGGTTTTCTTTTGTTTCTTGTTTGATCACAACGAGGGTGTGTTTTTGGTTATGTGAAGTTTTCTTCCAATTGCTTAAATCTCACAGATCTTGAAGTCTAGTTAACATAGGAATCTTTACATCAAACTGATCATCAGTCACATATAAAAAAAAGGATATATTTTCATGATTGGTTTTTGGTTGTTGGAACCAATTTCTGAACATTTTAGCATTATATTGGATTCTTGATTGAGAACAATTGCATGAGGTAATTGCATCTTAGTGTTTGAAAATGAAAGGAAAATCCATTTTCCTTCCCTTAAATAGACATTCATTGAACGAAAAGACTGCTTATCATTTCTTATGCATGTTTTGGGAATTGAGTCATAATATCATTAGTTTCACTCTCATACACCTATAAGTAAACAACAACCTAAAAATCAAGCGCTAAACTAAAATTTATCATAAATTTTTACATTTTCTATTAGCAAACCTACATTAGCTTACGATGTAGGGATTTGGAATAGGTTGAAAGGATAAATTTCCAAAGATGTCAAACAAACTTAGCATCTTGCGATAGGGAGAGAAAATCCAATTTTTGTATTAGCTTACTGGGATCCCCCTCTCACACAAGGGTTATACACGAGGTCGCATTAGGGAGAGTTACAGAGATTATCCCCCTGTGGTTCAACAGTCCGTAGTAGTTAGATCGTGTATTGGGGGTCCTTCTTGAGGTTCAAATGTCTTCATTTGGTCTCAGTGCTTCATGAACTCTGAATCCGTTCTGGGTCCTATGGAGTTCTACCAGTCAACTTATCCTCAGTTCTCTTGAAGGATTTCAAACTTGTTATCCTGCCCATACATTTAGACTAGACTGTCGATTGTACCCTCCCAGGGGATAACTATGCGTTGGTGACCTTATTAGCCCTAATCTTTAGGGTCTTACATAAGGTGATGGTGAAGGGAATTCTCACTATACCTAGAACAAACATTGGTCAAACTGACTCGAGATTCTTGGAGGGTAAATCCACATTTACTGTGTGGAATATTGCACCAAGGCATAAGTCCATTAAGCAGGTCGCCAATGTAACTGATCCACCCGCTCTATCCCTGCCCCCTCCTATATTGATCTTGTGACATTGGATTTCATCACCAACTAGTGGTTTCATTATGGGAGGTTTTGTTTGATTGTTTATTTCTCAGATTCAAAGAGTGTTTTGTTTGTTTTATTTAGTGGACCTTAGGTCAAATCAGTGTTAATGAAATCAAATACTGAGAGTACCAATGGAGGAACCCCTTGTCCTAGGGAACCTTTCACCTTTCCTTATTTTGGAAACATTCATCCTCCGTACATTGCCACACTGAGTCTTCCGGGACTCACCATCGGATTACCGGTTTGGTTCTTCCCTACTCTGGTGATGTCAAATCTTCCCAGTGCTTCAACTTCACCTAATGATTTATATGTAAGTAAACAACCCACACATCAACAACATGTCAACTTTTCGCCTTCTTCACCCATTAAGTCTCCTTCCCTTTCTCCTTCTTCACCCAGTGAAAGCTCTAAAGCGAGTAGCTAGGTTGATAAGAAGAAGAAGAAATGGAAAGAGAAGAATAATAAGAAATTGAAAAGGACCAAGCCTTCAACCATATCATATGTTGGATCCAAGAAACCAGCTACTATTAATCGTACTGGGATTATTGATGATGTCGTCAAGATTAAAACGGAGAATCTGAAACCCAAATTCCCTTGCAGTCTTTGTAAGGGTGACCACTTTCTAAGGGATTGCCTTGGTATTCCCAAGGTATTATAAATGTGGTCCTCCACATCATCAACCTCTGCTAGACACGTTGATGACACTTCATCAACTAGTGACGTTAAGGTTGGTAAGAAGAAGACAACTGTCAAATTTCCTTGTATGTTATGCGAAGGTGATCATTATTCTCACCTTTGTCCTCATATGGATGAGGATTCTTCTCTTTTTAAAAAGCTTCAACCTCCAACTGGTTATCATAATATTCCCCCCAACCCATAGTTATTTGATGGAATGGTCAATTTGGTTCCATCCTCGGTCAGTCAGGTTGATCAAGTGGTGAATCTAGTTTCATCCTCGGTTGAACCACTAACCAAAGTAGTTTATCTAGTTCCATCATCGATCAGCCCCACTTTTCACTTGAAAAGTGAAACTAGTCCCATCATTGGTTAGTCCCACCCTTCATCTGAAGAGTGCCAATGTGGTCAATCCCACTCCTCCTATGATGAGTGCCAAAGTGGTTGCTCCGGTCCCTTCATCGATCAGTCTGGTTGATCATGTCATCAATCTGGTCATGTCCTTAGTTGAACCAGTTGAAAAAGTGGTCAATCTGGTCACATCTTCAGTTGATCTCTCTCTCCCGTTAGAGAGTGAAACCCAAGAGGTCGATCTGTTTCCACCTTTCGACCCCATTCTCCCCTTGGAGAATGAAACCCAAGTGGTCAATTTGATGTCATTATCAATCGATCCTACTTTCCTGCTAGAGAGTAAACCTGATTCTGCCCACATTTTTCTCGTTGACACAGAATATACCGTGCTAGGGGGAATTCCTCCTTCTCCTGAGAAACCCCCTCCAAGTAATGAGGCCATCCTTTTTTATTGGGATGTGCTAACTGGACCTCGTCTTCCCTCTCACATTCCTTTCAATATTACAATATAGGTTTTTGGTCGGGACATTCCTCATGCATAGATAGATGAAGATTCGTCTGTTAGTATTTTGTCCTCTATTGCTTGGAAAACTTTGGGTTATCCTTAGCTTATGCCAGTTACCCAGACTATGTTCGCTTTTAAAAAAAGAACCAGTCACCCTTTAGGGATACTTCCCTGGTTTCCCATAACTTTGGGAGGAAAAACTATCTTTATTGATGTTATGGTAGTCCAGGACCCCTTGGATTTTGATTTACTCCTTGGGTGAGATTATGTCTATGCCATGAAAGATATTGTATCCACTCTTTTTCGTGTGATATCTTTCCCACACTACGGAAGAATGGTGACTATTATCAACTTTTATGCGTTGATCCTGACTTTATTACCAACCCAATGACCTCCCTAAATGGTTCTTATATGCAGATGGTATCGCCCCGACCACAAGTCAATTATGTGGTGTTATCTACCATGCCTTCAACTGTCGATGAAGATGACTTAGATCTGATAGTTGACATGGTGATCTCTTCAGTAGGGATATTGGAGCCTGATATTCTTAACCCTGTCGCGGCCCTCGACATGTGTTCCTTCTAGAGAATTATTCTTCCGTCCAGTGAAGATCTCTTGGAATCCATAATCGAGTTATGTCCCTTGACATGGTTTCCTTCTAGAGAATTATCTTCTTGGAAGCCATGATCAGAAGAGGATACGAGCATAGTTTCTCTTCTCTGTGGAAAGCTCGTTAGAAAATGAAACATAGGCTACGAGCATAGTTTCTCTTCTCTGTGGCAATCTCGTTAAAAATGAACTAGAGGCCACAAGCATAGTTTCTCTTCTCTATGGAAATATCGTTAAAAAGTGCAATAGAGGTCACAAGCATAGTTTTCTTCTGTATGGAAAGCTCGTTAAAAAATGAAACAGAGGTCATGAGCATAATTTTTCCTCTCTGTAGCAAGCTCGTTAAAAAATGAAACAGAAATCTGGGGACTGAACCCAGAGCCTTGAGCATAGTTCTTTTCATGTGTCAAGCTCATTAAAAAATGAAACAATCACCTCTCCCATTGAGTCAAGTCTTTTCACCAGATCTTGTAGATGTCAAGTCGAGTCTTTCATTAGGTATCGTATTTCAACCTTCATTTCATTCACCTGTATCATTTTTCTCCATCTAGTACAAAAATTGGTGACAACCTCAAAGTCGGTGAATGAATTGAAGCTTGGGGAGCATGTCTCCAGCCTTTGATTATCATTCGAGAGTTATGCCTCTCTCTTTTCAAGATGGGGGCAGAGTACCAAACATCCATGGGTATCCCAACCTTTTTAAATTACATTGGGAATTTACAAGCATAGTTTAATTTTGTTTCAAGCTTGTGTAAAAATGAAACCAATACCGAGCTTAGTCTTTGTTCTTTCTCATGCTCGTAAATACATGAGAATGTAACCGAGTAGACTTTTATCACTTTTTTGGACTTGTAAAGGTTATATGAAAAAAAAACTCCCTGGATTCGTCTTTAAGCTCTTTTCAAACTTTCTAAACATGAAAATATTTCCGAGTGATCTTGCTTCCTTTCCCACTCATTAAAAGGTTTGAAAGGGTGTCTTTTGAGTGATAATTTATCTCTTTTTTGGTCTTGTGAGACTAACATTACGAAAAAGGAAAACACTGGAGTCATCTTTAAGTTCTTTTAAGACTCTCTAAACATGAAAAATCACCGATTTTACCTTCTCTGGACTCGTTAAAACAATCCTACATTGAAGGGCCCATACACGACTGAACCCTTACTTCTTCCAGTTCGTTAAACAAAGAAAGAGGGACTTACAAAAGGTGAGTTATATTGAGCATGTGTTACCCTCCTCGAGCTTGTTAAATTAAAAAGAGGTATTCGTCTATCTGAATGGGGGAAAAAATTGAAGGATGCAAGTCAAGAAGTTTTTGAAAACATAACCGGTCACTCTTACAGTCACCCTTGAGCACGACACTTTGTCTTTGCATACATTTTAATCCACTAAACCTCTACACGGAATGAATCCTCTAATTTTCTTTACTCCTTTGAGTCACCCGACGAAAGTCACAGTATCCACTGCATCATCATGTTTTGTTCCATGTCATGTTTTTTCTATTGTGCCTCAGTGTTCAAGGGAAGTATCTACCTTGAGAGTCAATCATCACAAATATCCTCTTTCAATACTCGTGTCAGTCCATGTTCTTTTTGTCCACCAATTTACATCTCTATGTTAGTTTCATGTCGTTGATGGGGGATACATCAAGGCCCTCCTTTGACAAGTCTATTCCTGTCGACTTCAACACATTATCCAAGAACTAGACTTAGAAACCAATTAGTACCTTGGCACCTGCATGCCTCAATGGCAGGCCTCCTCGCTTTCGACAATGGGTTTACATCATTAACCTCTGATCAGATGATTACATGAATGTTCGACTTCAGCTCATGTATTCACATTCACTGGAATTTTCTAGGGTACCTTGGGAATCATTGACATCAATGGTGATTTCCCTTGCGCTTGTTAACGGTTTACCTCATTGGCCGGTAATCAAGCAGTTTCTACCATGTTCAACATCAAGACATCTATTCACATGTTTAGACTTGTACCACATTATTATCGGTAAGAAGACCCTAGGTTGAGTAATCACTCTGATATGTACTTTACTTAGGTTGCAACAGAGTTTCTCTTGAATATTGACACATATATTGTCACATAGATCCACTTTGTATTGGTCTGTGGCTATGTCTTTTCATATCGTAGATCAACTGTGTATTTTTCGTGGATACGATCAGTTCATGTCATGGAAGTATAGATCCACATTGTATATTTGGTGGCCATACTTTTTGTCAATATAATTATGGATCCGCAATGTATCTTATGGCGGCCATACCTTGCAAGTATTTATCACCCAAGAATAGGTATGCCTGACTTGGTTTTGAAACATGTCATAATATTTGTTTGATGGTTGTGTGTAGCTTCTACCAGGCTCTCCATGTCCATACCCTTGCTCGAAAAAGTCTACAAAGTACTTTAGTCATCAGTTTCCATCTTCTAACTTCGCACTTTCGGGGGAAATCTATTACACATCAAAATTACTCACTTCAATGATGACCTATTGCCATCGTTACAAGTGTCACAAGTGTCACAGACATCATATAGTCATCTTGCCTATGTCATGTCTTGAACGACATCACAAGTACACTTCAAAGACACCCTCAAAGACCGGTTTAATAAGGAGAAGTCATCTGATGAAGAGTACACAGATTTTTCCATGAAAAAACCCACTTAAAAATGAATTTTGAAGGGCAACGCTCCCCTACCCACTATTAGGGAGTGGCAACGATCGCTACCCTTCTTTGGGGGAGTGTTCCAACACTCTGTGCACCCTTTTGATGGAGTGTTGGGATTTTTTAAGGAAATTTTGGGCAGCGCTCCCCTACCCACTGTCAAGAAGTGCCAACACTCGCTACCATTCTTTGGAGGATCTTTGCAACACTCTGTGCCCCATTCTGAGGGAGCGTTGGGCTGCTTGAGAAAATCTTGGACTGTTGAGGAAAATCAGGGAAAAATCCCCCTCATCTCTGGAGTCTGTTGGATTTGAATCTGAGGTCAAGGCTGGATCTTAGGGAATATCCACAATTGATGGAGAAGGATCCTAAACCTGTCCCAATAATCTCTAAGGTGGTTGGGTCTCTCCAAGATTATATAAAGAGGCTTTCTGATGGTGAAATGGAGGGAGTTTGAGAGAATCCTAACTTATGATCTCATGAGAAGTGGTATTAAGGAAATTGAAGGCATCAAAATTATGATCTCATAAGGGAGATAATCAGTAAAGCATATTCATTTTGATTGTGGATTATTTGAGCAAGGGATTGGACAAGGAGAGCTGGGAGAGGTTGCTGCAACTTCATCAAAGGTCTGTAAGTATTGCTATATAGTTCTCATTAATACATGTTCTTGGCATGTTTCTTTCAAGGTTGTGTATGCCTACATGAACTTGTATTTGATAGATAGATCTAGTTTTGGATTAATCATGGTAGAATAGGATGTTTTTTTGTCTTTTCTGTTATTGGATTACAGGACTTGTTGAAGAGCTTGGGGATCAAAGATCAACTTGGACTGGGCAAGGAAAAACATCGACAAAAAGGTACATTCTTCTTCCTTTTCTCTATTTGATTGACTTTGCTAGGTTTAAAAGGATGTCAGTGACCAAAGTTAGCACCTTTCTGTCTTGATATTAGAAATTTAGGGTTCAAGAGGAAATCCACTTGTCCGTAGAGGGATTTTTCTATAACATCCTTATCCATTAGGATGGGTATGTGAAGATGCTAAGTTGCAAGTAAGGAAATGGAGTAAGAACATATTTGCAATTACAGCTAAGTTATTTGATGAGGTGGAATTAGAAGTGGTGCCTCTTGACATTTGCAGGATTTTCTTGGGTAGTCCATATATATTTGATAGGAAGGACATATTCTACTATGAATAAATATCATCTTTCCAAGGATGGGGTTGAATATATTTTCATAGCTCATCATATCAAGACTAGTGTTTCTTTGGTGAGCATGGGGTAAATGAAGAGACTAGTAAGCGCAAGTAAATATCTTTTTCTCATGATAGTGAAACAAAAAGAAGAAGAGATAACATATGATTTATGAGGTTCTGATCCAGATCATAAAAAGGAGTTGGCCAACATAATATCTAACCATTATGAGTCATTTTAGGAACCTGCAGGGTTTCCTCCTAAAAGTGAGTTTGAACACGAAATATATTTGCAAGAGAATGTTCCTCTTTCAAACATTGGAATTTACAGGCCATCAATGATCATGAATGCATAAATAAAGAAACGGGTTCAGGATTTTCTTGATAAAGGTATCATCAAGCAAGGCTCCTCTCCATGTGGTTCTCCTATTGTATTAGTTTTGAAGAAATATGGCATGTGGAGTATGTGTATTGACTTACGATCCTTTAACAAGATTATGGTAAAGAGTTGTTATCCTCTTCCCAGAATTGATGATTTATTGGATCAATTAAAGAATGATATTTATTTCACTAAGATGGATTTGAAAAGTGGTTGCCATCAAATCAGAATTACAAAAGGTGACATATGGAAAATTGCTTTCAATACCAAGCAAGGATTGTTCGAATGGTTAGTTATGCCATGTTGGTTGTGCAATGCACCAAAAACATTTATGAGGGTAATGAATGATGTGTTCAAACCCTACATAGATTATTTTTTTATCGTCCATTTAGATTATATATTTATGTTTATTCAAATATGGGAAGATCATATAACACATGTCAAGACAATCTTTGAACTCTTGAAGAAGGAAAAACTATATGTAAAAATGTATAAATGTGAATTTGGAAAAACTTCTCTGGTATATTTAGGTTACATTATAGGGAATGGTCATCTAAAAATAGACCTTGAAAGAGTAGAAGTCATTTTAAATGGCCCAATCCAACTACTATCACAGAAGTTAGGATCTTCTGAGGAGCAATAAAGTACTGGAGGAAATTCATTGCTATTTTTTCATACATAGAAGCTCCTCTACATGCATTAACAAGTGTTAACCAAGTCTTTTAATGGGGAGGCAAGCAACAAGAAGCCTTCGAGACATTGAAGGAAAAGATAAGCACCGCACCAGTTTTGACACTGCCATATTTACAACATCCATTTGAGATTCAAATCATTGCAAGAAAATATACCCTCGGAGCAGTCTTGATGCAACGAGGTAAACCTATATGTTATCATTTCAAGATTTTTTCTCAGGTTGTGATTAACTATCCAACATATGATATGGAATTTTATGCGTTGGTACAAAGTGTAAAAAAATGGAAGCATTACTTAATGGGAAAGGAGACCGTAATTCATATAGATCATCATCGATTATAGTATTTGCAGTCACAGACAAAGCTACAACAATCACGACACTTGAGGTGGATGGGTTTTTTAAAACAATTGCATTTGGTAATCAAGTATAAGAAGGGTATTCATAACAAGGTTGCAGATATGTTGTCAAGACCATTAATTAATGAATCCGCAATACTCAGGAATAATCCTTTAGTGCATGAAAGTTATGCAGAACAATGTGCTAAGGATGATTATTTTAAATATGTATACGATGCATTATCTTGTGGAAATCAATAGTTAGATTATTATATGCATGAAAATTTATTATATCATCTAGGAAACCTTTGTATAACCAGAGATGAAAGAGTAAATGTAATAAGAGAAGATCACACATATCTCATTTATGGTCATTTCTTAATTCCTTAACCATAATTCAAAAACCATTTGTGAAAACCATT
>JASDQU010819876.1:16495-26706 GCA_032191745.1 Picea mariana
GGGGGGGGGGGGTGAATGAGTGTGGTGTTCTTTTTAAAACTTCCCTTTCACAAAACTCCTTAGTTAGCAATCACCATTTACTCATTACTTATTGATGTCATTTATAACAAATTAAATGTAAACATACATCAACAACATATACCAACAACACATATCATCAATAATTCATCACCACAAGGAACACAAAGAATACCAGATGTATGTACAAATTTTCTTTTTATTACGGACTACAATCCTTGGGTTATCAACAACAACTGAATAGAGTTACAACTCCACAAGAGCACCAGCTCTAAAATGAAATACTCATATTACACAACTCAACACCAACTAAGAAGAGGAATCAATCCTCAATAGATACCAACATGTCAACAGGTACATAACCTTTCATTAGTGCAACACGTGTATGTACATGCGCTACCAGTAGTACATCTCGTGTATGTACGTGGGTTGTTTGTACTACAACCTATGTGTGCCCTCTAAACAACTAGGGTTTTTTCTCCATGAAAAGCTTATATCCTCTACAACCATCCGTCACATCCACTTATGTCTTTCACTGTCCAATCTGAACCATAACCAATCACAAAAAATCTATGCTCTCCAACAACTTACTCATGCTCCTCAACCATACAATATGAATGCTACTTAGTCATGTATAAGCAACCAATATACTATGGAAATCATATCAGTACTGAACCATAAGAGTGTTCTCACTCTATCAATCAACCAACATAACCATATCATAATAGCCATACCAAGAATTCCTTAAGCACTCACCATACAATTAGAAAGAGTATCCATCAAGACAAATATGTAACCATACCAGAGTTTCTATGGCAGATCTGAGCCCATGGAATGCAGATATGGAACTTTCTTTAGACTTAAAGAGACTGGCATCATTTCACACTCAAGTATCTATGCCTTTCTTCAACTTTACACACCCTAATACATTTCCATCCCATGTATGTACGCACCCTGGTACACTGTCATCCAGTGTACGCCTCAGTATGTACACACCCTAATACATTGTCAACCAGTGTATGCCTCAGAAAATAGGGTTTCTGAACTTCCAAACTTTTCAGCCTCAAAATATCAAACTTACAGAAACTTTGATGCATCCATTAGATCCTCCAGTCAATATCTCTCTCATAATAGAGCTTCAATATATGATCAAGAGATGTTTTCACAAGAGACCCTTGCCTCTGATTTATACTCTCCAAGTAGCTTCGTTAGAAGCATATTCTAGGCCACTTTTTCCACATAGTTACTTATGTCCAACTTTTCCCAATTTGTCACTTCTCCATATATCCAATAGCCACTTGACCACTTAACCCATTTTCCTCATTTTAGGGTTAACAACTTTCCATAAATAGAAATTTCTCCATTTACTTTGTTATTTAAATAATACTCTTTTACTTTGTCAATTCACTTTATTATTTAAATAATCATTTTTTACTTTGTCACTTCACTTTTAAATAATTTATTCTTTGTAGGCACTTTGACTTCTTTAACCTTTTGGGGCTTCTAGCCATTATATAAGGGTCCTCCAACTTTGTAAGGCCATATCTCTCAAACCGTGAGGAGTTATGTGACGTTTCACATACCACCGGAAATGACATGACAAGCATTATCCATCTAGGATAGTTTCACTGACAAATTAACAGATCTTTGTATCATTATTCCACAATTAAGCATGGATTCTCTAACCATACTACTAGGATAACTCAACGACAAAGTGTCTTCCTATGAGGGATTTCACCATAAGGGGACCACTTTGGAGTTCATCCATTTGTACTCCTTATTAACCATGATAATAAAATAATGATTCATATTTACATAAATCCAACTATGCATCATATAGCAATGAAACCACATTAATCCATCTATGCATCATATATGAATGACAACTCATTGATCCATCTTCATCTATGGATGACATCATATGAATAGGACTCCACTTGACATCAAGGATAATACATACTTCATCAATATACTATGACAAGACATTTTTCCTATGACATCAATCCTTTGACCTTTGACATCAATCAATCAATCATTTGGCATCATTGACAACATGATCCAACAATCTCCCCCTTTGGCATTGATGGCAATACCAACATTCATGTCAACACCAATCATTGATGGAAAAATGTAGACAAGGCATTTTTCTACATCAATACTCATCTCAATCACATCAATGTGACTATCTCTCCCCCTTTGACATCAATGGAAAAGGGTATTTCTCTCCTTGGGGCTGCCCCCCTTGCCTGAACTCTCCTTGGGGATGCTCCCCTGCCTAGATGCCTTGACCTTCCTATGAATAATCTGTCTCCTTTTGAACAAGGGATATCTCTCTGATGTAATGTTAAAAAATATCACTAATGATCCCCCTGTGACCATCGTTCACCCTTGGAACGATTCCTATGTGCTCTTTTTCCAAGTATAGAGCTCCTTTTACAAGTATTCATCTTTGCATCTGATGAATATCTCCTCCTGGAATCATGGGAAGAAGAATGACTCCCCCTATGGGTATGTATCCCCCTATCTTCTCTACAATATGAAAAATATACTACCACTGCAATAAGCTTCTGCTGCAAATGCTACTGCTCAACCGAAACATAGATCAACCACTCTTTCTATGACGATCCTTGGACCTACCCATGCATCAAACCTGTGCCATAGCATACATCATGAAGCAAGATATATGTCAACAATGAAATAGAGAATCATGAATAAAACATCAACCAAGTACATCCTATGCCATATTGTGTTCCAATCATTCACAACACCCATGTACATCAATCATGTACATTAATATCATATAATATGCCATAATATATCATCAATGGAGTGTATCAACCATATGCATCTACGAACATGTCAACCATGTGCCACAAACAAGTGTCATATCACTCATGATATGCCTCCACCATGAACCAAGTGCCACAACCATGTATCTCAATCAATCAAGTGTCTCAACTATATCATCCCATATATCATGTACCAAAGTATATGCTAAAAAAGTAATACCAATGGTGTACTTTGTCCAAATACTATAATCCACAAAAATATACCATCTATGAGTGTATCAACATGCACTAACTATAGATCAAGCTATGACTCATCAATGATGTACAAAATGACCACCTCATCAACTCATCAACTACATGTCCCAATATGTAGCTCAACCATATGCCAAATGCATGCACCAAGATATCCAACAAATATGCTTCCAATAATACATCATAAGATATATCAATGAAACTCAAATATCTATCARCCATGTATCCTAACAGATYTKCCTCAACCTCCATTCACTACGGAAAATACTAAGTATCCAAAGAKATGTATCAATAGATCAATGACATCTAGCATCATCATGATATATCTCATAACCAATGTGCCATAACTTCATTGTCACAACCAACAYTTTTCTTCAACATAAAAATGTCTCAATCCACACTCTAGGGTTAGTACCATACATCCAAGATAGTCTTTCAATACTCAACCATATGTCACCACCACACATACATCAATTATGTATGCCAATYATGCAATCATGAAACYTGAAACAAACTATGTCAAATCCTRCAACACAAGTTATACCATCACATCAAGMTGCAACTCATGTGCATAGCCCTTTTCCCAAGGCTCTTTTCCAYAGATATGCGGCTTGYTGCACAGATAGCTCACATATGTATGYGACCTATTCATAGGTCATCTCGTGTATGTACGCAACTRTTACCATTCTAACCCATGTATTCTTCTGAATATGAAAAACTTGAGCTTCCCTTAAGGATTCCATTATGTTTTGGTTGTTCAGTGTTCTTTACCCACTTCTAAAGGTGTCCTTTCTTCTCAGAACTTGAGCTCTGAGCTTCCATCCTTTCAAAAATGTCTTCCTTCCTAACTTCATGCCTTCTTCTAGTCATGCTATATGAAGTCCTAATCATGGTATTTCTTCTTGTGTTCTAACAATCCTAGGATTTGTGACCAAATCCACTACAGCTGTAGCATCTCTTGATGTGACAATGAACAACAATGTGTCCTACTTGATTACATCTCCAACATCTTAGGGTGTTATATATCTTTCAATATCTCTCTTTGCATACAATCTGCTTTCCAAATATTTGTGACCATATTCATCACATGAGTAATAGTGACCATGAAAAACATTTTCATACCTTTTCTTTGGTGTCCATCTTGAAGGTGTCTCTCTTCTTTGAAGTGTAAATATGTCTTATTTTTGTCTTCCTTGCTTTGTTCTTTTGAAACTTTTATTGCCTTGTGTAGATGGTTGATTTGCAACATTATTTCCATCTTTTGAGAATGAGGAACTTACCTCATACTTATTTGAGGTGCTTGGTTCAACATGTGTAGCTTCTTTGTTGTATCCAAGACCTGATTTATCATTTGGTGATCTTTGACTATCCAAGATCACATTCAAGATTGTTGATCTTTTCAAGAAATCGTTTGACTTCTATACTTTCTTTCTAAGATCAACAACTTCATCTTCCAACTTATGACATGACTCTTCTTTTTCATTTACTTTATTCTTTAGTAATTCCTCTACCCTTTTGACTTCTTCATTTTGGGTCTTGATATGGACATTAACTTCAAGAAATTTTCTAATCTCATCATCTAGCTTCGTATTCTCTTCTATTTCATTCTTTAGTCTTTTGATCTCTTCTTTTTCTTCTAATTGAGTCTTTTTACTTTCTTCTTGTTCCTTGAGCATTTCCTTTAACTTCAAGATATGCCTTTGATTCTTTTTAAGAAACCTTTTAGTGTTTTCGGAAAGATAACTATATTCTATGTAACAATGGTCATAGTTGTATTCAAATAGACCCCATTCAACTTTCCTTTTAAGATTTGATAGTCATTCTTCTACTTATTCCATGAGATAACTATCATTTAATTCTACACATACTATCTCTATATTTTCTTCTTCACTTGTAGATAAATATTCAACATCATTGTTGTTAGGGGTTTTTGGAGATTATTTACCTTCATGTATCTTGATAGAATTGTCTTCAAGGTCTTCCTTTTTTCCAACATCATCACATTTATAATCATTGTAAATAGAGGATTTTGGAGATTCTTTACATTCATTGTTCTTGATGGAGTTGTCTTTAAGGTCTTCCTTTTTTCTTTGGTATGTCTTGTCTAGATTTATCCATAGATCCTTGGTGGAAGTGCATTGTCCCATGCTCTCTTTGATATAACTTGAGAGTCCACTAAGAATGGTCTTGAGAGCCAATGCATCATTCTTATTCTCTTCCCTTTGAGCTTCAAACATTGACTTTCTCTTCAAAGGAATTGATCCACCAATAGATTCTCTCCAAACACCTGCTCATATTTCCTTCAAATGCAACTTCATTTCTATTCTCCATGTTGAATAGTTTTCCTCATCAAGGATTGGAACTTCATCATCCATTTGTGTGTCCATGGATCTCATCCAAGCTTGTTAATGATTATAGTAAAGGCCTGCTCTGATACCAATTTTTGGACACACTGACCACACTTAGAGGGGGGGGGGGGTTGAATACGTATGGTGTTCTTTTTAAAAATTCCATTTCACAAAACTTCTTAATTAGCAATCACCATTTACTCATTACTTATTGTTGTCATTTATAACCAGTTAAATGTAAACATACATCAACAACATATAACATCAAGACATATCATCAATAAGTCATCACCACAAGGAACTCAAAGAATACAAGATGTATGTACAATTTTTCTTTTTATTATGAACTATAATCCTTGGGTTATCAGCAAAAACTGAATAGAGTTACAACTCCATAAGAGCACCGGCTCTAAAATGCAAGACTCAACTTACATAGCTCAACACCATCTGAGAACAAGAATCAATCCTCAACAGATACCAATCTATCAATAGGTACGCGACCTATTAGTAGTGCAACACATGTATGTATGTGCCCTACCAGTAGTACAACTCACGTATGTATGCGGACCGTCTGTACTACAACCTGTGTGTTCCCTCTGAACAACCAGGGTTTTTTCTCCATGAAAAAATCAGATCCTCTACATCCCTTAGTCACATCCACTTATGTCTTTCACTGTCCAATCTGAACCATAACCAATCACAAAACATCTATTCTCTCCAACAACTTACTCATGCTTCTCAACCATACAATATGAATGCTACTTAGTCATGTATAAGAAACCAACATACTATGGCAATCATATCAGTATTGAACCATAAGAGTGTTCTTACTCTATCAATAAACCAACATAACCATATCACAACATCCATACCAAGAATTCCTTAAGCACTCACCATACAATTAGCAAGAGTATCCATCAAGCAAATATGTAACCATATCAGAGTTTCTATGGCAGATCTGAGCCCATGGAATGCAGATCTAGAACTTTCCTCAGAACTCATGAACATGGCATCAACTCACACTCAAGTCTCTATCGATTTATTCAACTATATGCACCCTAATACACTGTCAGCCCGTGTACATACGCACCCTAATACACTGTCAGCCCACGTACGCCTCAATATGTACGCACCGTAATACATTGTCAGCCAACGTACACCTTAGAAACTAGGGTTTTTGAACTTCCAAAACTTTCACCGTCAAGATATCAAACTTACAGAAACTTTGATGCATACATGAGATCCTTCATTCAATATCTCTCTTATAATAGATCTTCAAGATATGCTCAAGAGATGTTTTCGCAAGAGACCCTTTCCTCTTATTTATACTCTCCAAGAATCTTCCTTGGAAGCATCGTCTAGGCCACTTTTTCCAGATAGACACTTTGTCCACATAGTTACTTATGTCCAACTTTACCCAATTTTCCACTTGTCCATATATCCAATAGCCACTTGACCACTTAACCCATTTTCCTCATTTTAGGGTTAACTACTTTCCATAAATAGAAAGTTCTCCATTTACTTTGTTATTTAAATAATCCTCTTTGAATTTGTCACTTCACTTTGTTATTTAAATAATCATTTTTGACTTTGTCACTTCACTTTTAAATAATTTCTTCTATGTAGGCACTTTGACTTCTTTGACCTTTTGGGGCTTCTAGCCATTATATGAGGGTCCTCCAACTTCATAAGGCCATAACTCTCAAACCGTGAGGAGTTATGTGACGTTCCACATATCGTCAAAAATGGCATGACAATCACTATCCATATAGGATAGTTTCACTGACAAATTCACTAATCTTCATCTCATTATTACACAATTAAGCATGGGTTCTCTAACCATACTACTAGGATAACTCAACCACAAAGCGTCTTCCCATGAGGGATTTCACCATAAGGGGACCACTTTGGAGTTCATCCATTTGTACTGCTTATTAACCATGATAAGAAAATAATGAGTCATCTTTACATCAATCCATCTATGCATCATATATCAATGAAACCACATCGATCCATCTATGCATCATATATCAATGACAACTCATTGATCCATCTTCATCTATGCATGATAGCATATGACTAGGACTCCGCTTGACATCAAGGACAATACCTACTTCATCAATATACTATGACAATACATTGTTCCTATGACATCAATCCTTTGACCTTTGACATAAATCAATCAATCCTTTGGCATCAATGACAACATGATCCAACAATATAAGTATCAAATTTTTGATCCCACATCCTTGGTGATTGCTTTAACCCATATAGTGACTTTTTCATATTCCATACCAACTCCTTCATTTCCTTCACAGTAAAGACTTATGGCTTCTTCATGTATATTTTTTCTTCCAGATCCCCATGTAGGAATGTTGTCTTCACATCCAATTGTTCTACTTCAAAATCAAACATAACAACAATAGATAAAATAAATCAAATAGACTTAACTTGGAAATAGGATAAAAATGTACCACCAAAGTCAATTCCCTCTACCTAGGAATAACCTTTTGCTACTAGCCAAGATTTGTATTTCTCCACTTTTCCTTTCTTGTTCAACTTATTCTAAAACACCCATATGTTGCCAATGGGATTTCTTGCAGTTGGAAACTCCACTAGATCCCAAGCCTCATTCTTGTCTAAGGCTTCCATTTCTTCAACCATGTCCTTTTTCCATAGTTTTCCATCCTTTGAAGCCACTGCCTCCCTAATGGTTGTAGGATCATCATTAGTAGTAGACAAAGAAAAAATTGAATGGAAATAAGGTGGAGTATAGATTTCCAGTTTCCTTCTTTTCCTAACTAATATCCTCAATAATGTAGTATGACAATTTTCTTATTATGATCTGTGTTCTTATATAGAGTCCAATTCATCATCCTTCAACTCAAACTCTATTTTCTTTGGTTCTTCCTTCCTTTGTAGGACTTCATGTTTGAAAACATATTTTATTTCTCTAAATACCACATCTCAGTTATACACTACCTTTTTAGTTTCTAGGTTCCAAATATTATAACCTTCAACCTATATTTATACAAAATAAAGACACATTTTTCAACCATTTTATTTAGCTTACTCATGTTTTCCATTGGAACATGAACATAGGCATCACATCCAAATACCCTGAGATGTGTGAGAGAGGGTTTCTTACCAATCCACACCTCATCATGTGGAGTATTGTCATCCAATTTTGATGAGAGTGATCGATTGAATAGGTAACATGTAGTACCCATTGCCTCTACCCAGAATTCATCTCCTAACCCTGCACCACTGAGTATGCACCTTGATTTCTCCATCAGTGTATTTTTCATCCTTTCTAAAAATCCATTATGATAAGGTGTATATGGAGTATTATTATGCCTTTCTATATCACACTTCTTACAAAATTACCCAAATTCATTTCACAGAACTCTCCACCATTATCTGTCCTCAACACCTTAATTTTTTTCCCTATTTGATTATCCACAAGAGCCTTAAAATCTTTAAACCTTGTATTTATTTTCCTTTGCTTAATGGTGAGCAAATTAGGAAGAGATCAACATGGAAATCAGGTGAATTGTGGTGTGTAGAAGTTGTTGGATCATGTTTTCATTGATGTCAAAGGATCGATGTCAAAGGAACAATGTCTTGTCATAGTATATTGATGGATCATGTAATGAACTTGATTGACGGATCATGTATTGACCTTGATATCAATAGATTGATGTCAAGAGGAGTCATAGTCATATGCATAGATGAATATGGATCAATGAGTTGTAGTTGGATTGATTTAAATATGACTCATTATTTTCTTATCATGGTTGTACAAATGGATGAACTCCAAAGTGGTCCCCTTATGGTGAAATCCCTCATGGTAAGATGCTTTGTGGTGAACTCCAAAGGTCATGGTTGTACAAATGGATGAACTCCAAAGTGGTCCCCTTACGGTGAAATCCCTCATGGGAAGACGCTTTGCGATGAACTCCAAAGTGGTCCCCTTATGATGAAATCCCTCATGGGAAGACACTTTGTGGTTGAGTTATCCTAGTAGTATGGTTAGAGAACCCACTATTAATTGTGGAATAATGAGATGAAGATTAGTGAATTTGTTACTGAAACTATCCTATATTGATAGTTCTTGTCAAGCCATTTCCGGTGGTATGTGGAATGTCACATAACTCCTCACGGTTTGAGATTTATGGCCTTACGAAGTTGGAGGACCTTCATATGTTGGCTTGAAGCCCCAAAAGGTCAAATAAGTCAAAGTGCTTGAAAAGAAGAGATTATTTAAATAATAAAGTGAAGTGACAAAATCAAAGAGGATTATTTAAATAATAAAGTGAAGTGACAAAGTCAAAGAGGATGATTTAAATAATAAAGTGAAGTGACAAAATCAAAGAGGATTATTTAAATAATAAAGTGAAGTGACAAAGTCAAAGAGGATTATTTAACTAATAAAGTGAAGTGACAAAATCAAAGAAGATTATTTAAATAATAAAGTGAAGTGACAAAGTCAAGGATTATTATTTAAATAATAAAGTGACAAAATCAAAGAGGATTATTTAAATATTAAAGTGAAGTGACAAAATAAAAAAGGATTATTTAAATAATAAAGTGAAGTGGCAAAGTCAAGGAGGATTATTTAAATAATAAAGTAAATAGATAACTTTATAATTATGGAAAGTGGTTATAAGAAAGTTAACCCTAAAATGAGGAAAATGGGTTAAGTGGTCAAGTGGCTATTGGATACATGGACAAGTGGAAAATTGGGCAAAGTTGGACATAGGTGACTATGTGGACAAAGTGGCCTAGAATATGCTTCTAAGGA
>JASDQU010819877.1:3810-19980 GCA_032191745.1 Picea mariana
ATTAATGAAATATCTAGAAGGATGTATTTTCTTTAAATTATTTGGGGAATTGTAATGCAAATATAGAGTGTTTCTCTTATCTGAAAGGTGCGAAAATTTATTATAATAAATGATAAGTAGATAGTAGTCTTTAATTCGATAAGATAACTTAGAGTGGTAGGAGGGAAAAAATCAAGAAGGCTCTCTCGTATGGTATTTGTAAGATAATTCTCATTGTAGTAGAGAGAGAGACAGAGAATAGAAAGAGTTGTTGAAAACCATGTACAGAAACATTTGAATTAATATGAGAATGCTTTGATCCAATTGTATGGTGTATGTATCGAATGAATGGTATGTTTATATTTGTTTAATAGTCTCTGTTATGCATGTGTTTTTATGCTCAATGAATGTGATTTCATGTTGAATGTACAAATTTGTGAGAGGTGTATAAGTTTTAATTTTTTCTCTTCCCGAGAATTCCTGCAAGGAGAGCAGTGAAAGTCCACAAGGAGTGCGTTGATAGGTTCTGAGTTTACTGTAGAAATCTCAGGGGAGATACCGTGAAGATTATACCAATAGAAGTGCAAACTTAGCATAGAGCCGTGCAAGGTGTGTGTAGGCCAAGTTAAGCCTTAGACTTATCCAACCTGGGAGAGAGGTTGAATAACTCTGTTGCGAAGAGTGCACATAGTTGGATTTCCAAATAGCCAGAGGTTATCATGAAGGATGCAAGGAGTGCAAGAAGGGTTCTTAAGAATCCTAGAGTCTGCATCGAGAATCAAGCTCAGGAAGGATAGATTTTTCAAGAGTTCAAAGGAAGGACGAGGGTCGAAGTCACCTTGTGGAAAAAAAGTTTAGAGGGGTTGACGCGGAGTCTGACAGAGGAAAACCATTAAGAATATCAACAGACGGTGGAGATCCCTGGAGGAGAAAGGTGCTAACAGTTGTGCACCATTATATCCAGTGGAGTTGCGAGCAATATAAGAGTCGAGAGTCATTAAATACTTCGAAGCTCAAGAGGAATAGTTCAGATCATCGATCTGAGAGAAGATCCGACCATTGATCCATTTCATTAGGGAGAAGAGTTCGGGTTTCAGAGGAAGAGAGGTGAGAAATCTTTTGACATCACGAAGTGAAAAGTCCTGAGGTGCTTGGGAGTTGGGCCCCGGGTCATAACCGAAGTTCATATTGTCAAAGGCCAAAGGAAAAGAGCTAGCACCCACTAGGATCTTAGTTCAGAGTTTGGGGATCGGGAGAGTCGAGGGTGACTCGTAGCCTAACACCCAAAGTCTGAGATTGTGAAGTGCCTTTTGGATAGGCATGTGGTCATAGTCGGTGGTCATGTGGAGAAAGATTACACCCAGTGCTAGTTCACGTGGGTGAGGTTTCATGAAAGGACCTATGGATTTATTTGGTGGAGGTTCCAGCAGGGAATCGAAGATCTACTTCAGAAAGTTTGAAGATCCATTGACTGGGAGGTTAGCAGACCCCGCTGAGGTGGGGTCACTGCGTCAGGTGGTATTAGAGATTACAACTATTGTTTTTTGTAGGCTAAAGAAGACAGAGGATAATTGTTAAATTGAATTATGTGAAGAATATTCCAAACAATGCTGCCAAGTAGACGCCAAGAGAGAACTATACTTGATCTAGATGTGGAAAGGGAGATTAGATAACTTCATGCTCGATTAGATGCTATGGGGACAACACGGAGAGGAACACCTCATACTAGAGATATTAGTGAGGATGAAAGTGAGAACGAAGAAGGAGAAAGAAAAGATGTAGCTGAAGACACTGCAGAGGAATGTTTGCTAAAAGATGTTGCAATAATGGGTTCCAGAGAAACATTGGACATCACGATGTATGAATGCAACTTGGACATTGAGGATCTATTATATTGGTTTAGATATCTAGATAAATAATTTGACTATGAGGATGTCGAAGAAGACAAGAAAGTTAAGCATGTTGTCACTAGACTGAAAGGACATGCAACACTGTGGTGGGATGAACTGCAGGCTGACAGGCGTTGCAAAGGAAAACAAAGAATTAAAAGATGGGACAAAATGGTAGCCAATATGAAAGCCAAATTCATACCCATATATTATAAAATCAATTTGTTTAGAAGAATGCAGAATTTAAGACAAAAGGGGATGACAGTGAAGGAATACATAGAGGAGTTTTACAAGTTAAACATCTGAGATGGTCATCATGAGAGTGTTGATGAAAAGTTCACTAGATATATGAATGGCCTCAGATATGAGATTGAGGATGAGATGAGTATGATGACGATAAAAAATGTGGAAGATTCTTATCGGGTTGCTCTAAAAGCGGAAGAGAAATTGGCCAGAAAGCAAGGTCAAAGAGGCAGAGGTAGAAGCCTGCGTGGAGGTAAAGAAATTTCTCAGGATAGAGTACAAAAGCCCAAGGATGAAGAAAATAAGCCACATAACCATCCCGAAAGGGGAGGAATTTCACATGGAAGACATTGTGCTGATAGAAACACTTTTCCTCGAGCAAGAGGAAGAGGAAGGGGCAGAGGAGGAGAAATAAAGTGTTTTGTCTATGGGAAGATAAGACACAGATCTTGGGAATGCCCTGAGAGAAAGAGAGAAGGAGGAGGAGAAGCTCACATTTCAGAATCATGAAGGAAAAATGTTGAGGCAAAAGATGCAGAAGGTGGAAGATCCTTAATGATGAGGAAAATTCTCTTGAAGCCATAGAAGGAAATGGAAAATCTAGTCCAGAGGAACACTTTGTTTAAAACTGCTTGCAAGACCAAAGATAGGGTATGCAAGGTCATAGTGGACAGTGGAAGCATAGATAATTTGGTATCCATAAAGATGGTGGAGAAGCTAGTATTGGAGATAGTTGCACATCCAAACCCATACAAAGTATCATGGTTGCAAAAAGGACATAAGGTAATAGTCACTATAAAATGTTTAGTTGAATTTAAGATAGGGGGTTATAAAGATGAGATTTTATGTGACATAATTCCCATGGATGTTTGTCATATTTTTTTGGGGAGGCTTTGGAAATATGAAATAAATGTTATTCATGACGGAAAAAAGAACACCTATACCTTGGAGAAGAATGGTAGAACTCATATGTTGTTGCCAATTGAGGATAAGAATGTGAAAGGAGAAACAAGCAACACTATACTTCTCATGAGTGGAAAGGAAATTCTGGATGAATTCAAGAAAAACCAAGAAATGCAGTTTGTTGTGGTGAGAAAAGCTAGAGTCATCTTGACTAGTACTTCGATAGATGATCTACATGAGGAAATTCAGGAACTTCTAAAGAATTTTGTTGATATAGTGGTGGACGATTTTCCTTGTTCGTTGTCGCCCATCAGGAGTANAGAAACATACATATTGATGCCTCATGAGAAGGAAGAGGTTAAGAAGAAAGTCCAGGATTTGATGGACAAAGGGTTAATTAGAGAAAACTTGAGTCCATGTTCTGTACCAATAGTATTAAGTCCGAAGAAGGATGGTGGATGGAGAATGTGCATAGACTTGAGAGCTATCAACAAAATCACCATCAGGTTAGATTTCCTTTACCCAGGATGGATGACTTGATGGATTGTTTGAGTGGAGAATTTTTTTTTTTGAAAATTGATTTAAAGAGTGGATATCACCAGATACGGATGAGGGAAGGTGATGAATGGAAGACATCATTGAAAACAAAAGAAGGAATGTATGAATGGCTTGTCATGCCATTTGTCTTGATGAATGCTCCGAGTACTTTTATGATATTGATGACCAAAGTCTTGAAATATTTCATTGGTAAGTTTGTAATTGTGTATCATGATGATATACTGATCTTCAGTAAGACTGAGGAGGAACACTTTTATTTGGGTTTTTGATCTCTTTTATGCATGTGTTTTTATGCTCAATGAATGTGATTTCATGTTGAATGTATGAATTTGTGAGAGGTGTATAAGTTTCAATTGTTTATCTTCCTAAGAATTCTTGCAAGGAGAGCAGTGAAATTTCACAAGGAGTGCGTTGACAGGTTCTGAGTTTACCTCAGAAAGCTTAGGGGAGATACTGTGAAACTTATACCAATAGAAGTGGAAAGGTAGCACAGATTCTTGCAAGGTGTACGAAGTTTGGGTTAAGCCTTAGACTTATCCAACCCGAGAGAGAGGTTGAAGAACTTTGTTGCGAAGAGTGCACAAAGTTGGAGTTCCAGATAGATAGAGGTTGTAGTGAAGGATGCAAGGAGTGCGAGTAGGGTTCTTGAGAATCCTAGAGTTTTCATCGAGAATAGAGCTGAGGAAGGATAGATTTGTCAAAAGTTCAAAGGAAGGACGAAGGTTGAAGTCACCTCGTGGAAAAAAAGTTCAGAGGGATTGACGCAAAGTTTGATAGAGGAAAATTGTTAAGAATCTCAATGGACGGTGGAGATCACTGGAGGAGAAAGGTTCTAACAGTCGCACGCTGTTAGATCCAGTGGAGTCTCGAGGAAGATAAGATTTCAGAGTCATTAAATACTTCGAATCTCAGGGATAATAGTTTGGATTGTCGATCTGAGGGAAAATCTGACCGTTGATCCCTTTCATTAACGAGAAGAGTTCAGTTTTTGGTGGAAGAGAGGCGAGCAAAATTTCAACAATCTAAAGTGAGAAGTCCCAAAGTTCTTGGGACTTGGACCACGGGTCATAACTCTAGTTCATATTGTCGGAGGCCAAAGGAATGGAGCTAGCATCTTCTAGGGTCTTAGTTTGGAGTTCGGGGATCGTGAGAGTCGGTGGTGACTTGCAGCCAAATTCCCAAAGTTCGAGATCGTGAAGCGCCTTTTGGATAGGCATGTGGTCACAGCCGGTGGTCACATGCAGGAAGCTTAAACCTGGTGCTAGTTCGTGCAGGTGAGGTTTCGCACATGGAACTATGGATTTGTTTCGTGGAGGTTCCAACAGGGATCCGAAGAGCTACTCTAACTTAGAAAGTTTGAAGATCCATTGAACGAGAGGTCAGCAGACCCCGTTGAGGTAGGGGCATTGTGTCATTATTCTGAAGTACCAAAGGTGAAGGAACCAAAGAATGTAGATAGTTTAAACATGTAGATCGAAAGAGGGAAGAGAATCATAGCTATGCAATGTCTTCCTAGAGCTGGTAAAAAAATAGTATTCTTTATAAAGAGGGAAGGTGAAATAAGTATTATTTATTCTATAAACATCTCTAATAATTTGTCCCATGTTCATGTAGATGTATACCTTGAGTAGAAACAAGTCAAGTGGTACAAATGTTTGTGGAAAACATGTTTGGGTTTGGTTTCAGGGAAGGAGAGAGGAAATGAACAGGAAATTCATTTAGAGACTCCTACAGATACATCAACAGTACATGAATAGTTAATTCATATGGGTGAGGAATATATAAACTTTCGACTTGGTTTCATGATTTCCAAGATGGACTATCTTCAACAAAGAAGGAGATGGGAGGGGATGTTGAGTTAAGATTCAAATCTAGATATTTCAGAGGAGAGAGTAGGTGAGAAAACTTTCATTATGAAGGAATAAATGAGCCACATCTAGAGATAGATATAAATTAATGTCAATAGCCAGGAGAAAATATCCAGAGTCATATCTGTTATCACTGAAGTTTCATCTGGAAGATTGCACACAAATGGTTACAAAAATACAACAATGGCAACAACAATTAGTTCACCTGCAGCACCGAAATGGATTTAAAAAGGAAAAAACTATACTATTGGGCAAAAATTGACATGCACAAACTCACTAAAGGAAGTGTGTGCATAGTATATGGGCCAAGAACTCCCTCAGAGCACACAACGTGCCATATGCGCGACTGCGTATGAGAAAAGACGCGCACTATTGTGAACAACGTATTTATGGTTCTTTTTGGGCCCCCAACCACATATGTACCATCTCCCAACATGATTTGACCTTCAAATTTGAGTGAAATCCAAATGGGTGTCTGGTCAAGGACCAAAGGGTTCCCTAAAGGGCCCCTTGTTCACACTAAGAACTAGTTGAATTTTTTCTTGAAGAAATTCTGTAAATGGAGGCTATGGGTGCACTAAGAAAGCAAGATCTTCATAGTATTGTTATGCTGCCTCAATTCTCTCTTGAGAATCCTCTTTTTTCCTAGGAGTATTCAAACATCATTGCAATAGGCCATTCCACTCACCTCTTGAGGGAATGGGCATTGATTTTCTTCATCATTTTCCATTTTTCTTCCATTGTAAGAAGAGTTATCCATTAGGGAACTCAAAATCCCTCCCAAGGAGGAAGAGGGGACTCATAAGTCCTCATTTTTGTCCATGGTTTTTTTCCAACTAATATATTTATCCATTGGTGGCATAATCTTGGTGATTGGTTGATTGTTTATGGTTCTAAGTTTCTTATGCATTCTAGTTTTTATTTCCTTAGTTGTTTTAGTTTGTTTACTTGTTTATTTCATGTGTTTGGATTGTTTAATCCACTCACTAACCTTTGTCTTGTCTAGTAGGCCCAAATAGGCATGCAAGTGCCTTTGTTTTTCTCACCCAAGTGACGAAACATGCACAACATATTGGCGACCACATTGGGGAAAGGTATCAAATTCCACCCTATTTAGGATTAGAGAGCACTTGATTTTAATCCATTTGTCTTGGAGGTACCAAAACTGACCCAACCTTACTTGTCAAAAGCCAAATTCAGAGCTGGAGGAGGAGAATTTCACTCAAAATCCCCCTGCCCCCCAACGCATATTAGAAAGTGTGTGGGTATTCCAGCCCACATACGTGCATTCAATGTGCTGTGTGCACAAAAGGCTTCTTTTATCTATGCATTTTGAGCACTGTGTGCCCATTGCGCCTTTTTCATAATTGTAACCAATGCACATTTACAGATTTTCAAAATTGTAAGAGTTTTTGTGATGATTTGAAGGCCCCTAGCCTTCAAATTCTTTCTTTCATGCAATTTGTAATGCCCACGCACTCCACTTAGACTCCTTTCCCATATGAAAGGTTAGCTAAACATAGGCACTTAGGGGGTAAAAAGAACCAAATATTCTCCTCTTTTTCTTTGGTTTCCACATGGATGGCTTGTTTGGTTTGTAAAATTTAAGTTGAGATTATTTCTATCACATATAAAAACACTTGCATTGGGACCAAAAAGTAACTTTGATCATTGACTATGATCTTCTCTTGCAGCATAGAGCGATCTTGAGAATCAGAAAGGTGGTTAAGGAGACATTTCATCTCCCTTAAAATATTTAAGAGAGGACAAATCCCCCTGAGGGCTCCTCTTAGTTTCTTTTTGAAATCATCTTAAAAGTTGCAAGGGCCCATACATGCCCACATGTTGCAAAATTAGGATATTATTTCAAGATTTCTTAGTGTAAACAACATTAGGGATTTTAAAGGATTGGTAATGACCCATATCTCCACATGCTAGCTCTTTTAGGGATTTTAAAATTCTGCAAGGTTGTACCAATGAAACTTAGTAAGATAGGTAACAAAGATTTGTAAGGACCACATGAAGTCACAATGTTTCAAATTCACATCTAACTTATTAAATTTTGGCACACTCTTTCACTTGCTCACACACAAAGTCAGTCCTCACTCACATAATTTCCATCTTGAATTGTGGAGGTTGAAGTAGATTTTCTCCAAAGGAATTCTGAAACATCTCAATATTTATTGAAGAAATTATCCACACCCACTTAATTCAAATGATATTGGTTCACACCCCCAATCTCTTAGACCAACACATCTAAATTTTTTCTAAAAACTCACTAAGTTTTCCTCCACAAGAGTTGGAAAAATAAATTTTTTAGTCTAGGTAGGATCTCGGGGGTAGGCATCCAAATAACCTCTTATTATTTGGTTATCACATTTTCAAACATTAGAAGCTGACAAATAGGGAACTTTAAAATCCTCCAAGTCAAGTGTTCCTATACCATAAGGCAGAGAGATACCCGTGAAGGGTTGAAGGCCGAGGTATATTTTTTCAGTGCATCCCCCCTTGAGTCACCCATCTCTTGGAAGAGATCCATCCCGTGACCCATTTCTGAGGTCGAAAATCTAAATGTCACACTTTGATCGAGGTACTTAGTGACCAAAATTAGGACATATACCTAGGTGGCAATTATGGGCTACAATTTCACCTTGATCAGATTTTGTGTGGCTATTGGGAAACAATGCCAGTTCTTCTGGGATATGCACCCTATACCCCTCATTATAACTTATTGTTTCACCCTTCACTAGTTCCTCTTCTGGTGGCTTCAAACCCCATTATTGAGTGCTCTTGGAAGGCCCAGTTCTATTTGAGAGGAAGGAGGATACACATTTTTAGGACACAAGCATTTGTTTTATTTGTTTCTCCACACAGATAAAATCCACCTACCCACATGTATGCTTATTTACAATTGATTTATGTATGATGCTCATTTGATTACATACAATTGTAAGTTATAATATCTTGTGAAGGTCCAAATTATACAAGCCTCTTGTTCATTATTTCTCTCATCACCATTTTCATGCATTCACTTTGCTAGTCGGACATCATAGGGGACCCACATAATCCTCTTTGTTCGAGATGCTTGAAAAATATCCCTCCTATTCTAGGAGGAGTTCCTAGTCTTGCCGACTCACCAACTCAACCATCTCACACCCTCGTGAGTGCCACTATTTTGGGATAAACTTTACTTGGTTCCACTTTGCTTGGGTCCAATTCCCAAGGATATCCATCCACCAACTCTCCTTCACAAGGAGGTGGGGGGCAAACTTCTTATCAAGGGAGAAGTACAACCTCATAAAATCCCTCTCAAGGGTTAGGTCCACTACCTTCTCATACCATGGATGAAAATAATCCTCCACCAAATCCCCCCATGCCATACTTAGCATCTCTCAACATTATTTTTGACTAAACTCACGAATGATCCCATTTTACATGGCCCAATATGCCTACCAAGCTACTTTCAGATATTCCAAAATTTGAAGGAAAACCAAGGGAAGATCTCGTTAACCATGTTATGACCTTCCACTTATGGTGCTCTTCAAACAACATCATGGACGACTCCATACGCTTAAGGTTATTTCAAGGAACACTCACTGGTCCATCAACCAAATGGTATGTGGATGAAAAATCAGGGTTCCATGTGACTTTTGAATCCTTGGCCAAATCCTTTTTGGCATCTTTGCAACTACTAGTTTGTCATGAATCTGGTCTAGAATTTCTCTCTGAGTGCAAACAAACCTCATTTATGCATATTTATGATCACATCCAAGAATGATGTCGACAACGTAGTTTATGTAAATCAGAAACCACCAAAGAACAACGTCTTGATTGGTTTTTGAAATCACTTGTCTCTATTCTTTCCAAAGATGTGGCATTCACCTTCCCCCAATCCGAAGAGGAAGCCATCAGCAAGGCCCAACAGTTCGACCTCATTTATGCTTAGTCGGGTTACTTATACATAGTATTACCTGATGCACCCAGACCCGTACCATTTGGCCAGGACAAGCTTGGAATTTCTCACGCTGTAGATGGGTTGATTGGTACCATGACACACCACAAACCATACAGCCAACCACCACCTATGTATGGTGCACCTCAATATCCGCAACCATATGGACGACCATCGTATTACCCTTTGCCCCCTTACCAACAACTGTATTATGTTACTCCCCCTCCACCCATGAGTGGACCCTTGCCGACACCCATGATGTGATTGACTTCTCAACCAAGTTTAGGTTCCTCTTCTACTTCATCATATAACCTAGGCACTAGTGAAAGCACTTTACCTTCCTATGCACCCTATGTATTGTTGCCACAAAAAAATCTGTATTTTCAATTTCCTGGTCCTCCACAACCAGTTGTTCCTCCACATGGACAATCACATGTTGGAATTAACTTTTTTCATCCCTCTCCCATTCAACAACTTCATATTTTTGAACAGTTGAATATGGAAAATCCGTCCCATCATTCAAATAATGCCAAGAATAAAGGAAAAAACTAAAACAATAATAACCCAGGACCAGGTGGAAATAACCCCCAACAAAACCAGCTAGCTGGGGGCAACCAGAATCCTCAAGGGGATAATAACAACAAATGACAAGGGAAAAACAACATTAAAAATCTCAGGACGAACTTCCCTTGCACTCTTTGCAGTGATTGTGGACATTATACTCACCATTGCCCAAAATTTTTTGACTTCAAATAGATGAAAGAATCCATGAATGCGCGATGTCCTCCAATGCCGCCAGCCCCTCAACATACCCCATAATAGTACTTGCAACATCCATCGTCAGTCATCTTGAAAAACCCTATTCTACACAAAGGTGTGATGAATACCCAAGAGGAGGTACATACTGCCCCACCACAAATGGGACAATATCAAAACCTAGTTCCCATCCACCCTGGAAATTCGGCAGATCATAATATCCTCCTCACTAGCGAAGAATAAATTCTTCTACAAATGTGTGGTCGTCAATACAAAACATCCTCTAAATCTACTCCACCCACCTCGAAAGAGACTCCATCTATAGCTAGACAACCCTTGATGATTCCATGCCCTAATACTGAACCTACCATCCTTATCACTCACATTCCATTATGACGGAATGTCAATAAACCTTAGGCTAGGGAAACACACAATTATAGTCTGGTCGATGGCTTGACACAGTCTCCTACATCCATGTCTATATTGGAGGTCCTCCAAACCTATCCAACTCAATGAAAATCCTTACTTTCCGCCTTGGGGGAAGTCGACCCAGTTGATACTTGACTCATCACATTTGATATAGATAGCGAAGAACCCTGTCTCCCCGCTTTGGTAGCTTTCTAGATACCAGTCAAGATTCAGAACATCACGGTTCATAGGTGCATTATTGATGAAGGTGCATCCATTTGCATCATGTCCAAAATTGTATGGAAGAAACTTGGATTCCCTGAGCTAGTACCATTTTCCATCACCTTGAGAGTCTATGATGATTGACCATCCTTCCCTGAAGGGCTCTTCCAAAATATCCTTGTCGAACTTGGGGGAAAAACCATCCTCATCGAAGTTGAGGTTATTTATGCCCTACTCGATTACAATATATTGTTTGGATGTAGCTTCATGTATTCTATGAAGGCCATAGCCTCTTCTGTGTTTCGAACAATGATGTTCCCCCACAATGGGAATATCCTCACCATTGACCAAATTACACAATATGTGTCTAACCAATCTGCCAACATCCATAACATCTTTCCTCTTGTCCACACTATCTTAGATGCTTATTCGCTCATTGACACCAGCTTCAAAATTTTCAAAGACCCATCCTTGTTGGGGGCATACCATGGAGAACCGCCTCTCATACACCCTTCAACACAAGTGTGTGTCATATCTTTTAATGGAACTGACACTGGAGACACCATTCCTCCCACTGAGGCCTCCCCACACCTTGACGTACCACCATTTGAAGAGATATTACCTCAGGAATTCCTTGAGAATCCTACTGCACCACTTATCCCTGATTTCCCCCTCCCCCAGGGGAAAATCATAGTTTGGGAGATAATCCCTCAACCCATTACTCAAATACCCTTCTTCTACCCCCCACCAGGAGTTCAATCATTTTAGGTAGCCTCGACATGGTTCTTCCCATCCCTGTATGGTGTCTACACCCACCTGCAATGGTTCCTCAACCATCCCTCCCTCCTCAGTCAGGGGGAATCCCGATGCATATTCCAGTATAGGCTCCGACCACATCATGCTCACCCCCAATTTCCAGCACCACTGCCATAGCTGGAGGCAGACAAAAGAATAAAGAACCCACTCCTCCACTTCCTCTCCAAGTTCAACCTCCTTGCGCACTATGTGAACAAGAGGGACACCCCGCTAATAGATGTCCTTCTCTTCCCGAGTTACGAAATCTGATCCAACTCCCTTAAAAAATCACATCGCTCGCCTCTTCACCAAGCACATCTAATACTACTACAATGTCCTGCAATACAGGTAGTAAAGGGATGGGAACCAAATTCACTTGTGCCATTTGTTCAGAATATGATCACTACACTCATCATTCCCCAATGACAGTATGCCAAACCTTTCAGGAAGATCCTTCTCCACCACCATGTTCTGGTACTCACGTCACTGACATCCATTATGTCTTGTCCTTAGTCCCTAAATGGATGATATGCCCTTGCGCTCTCTGTGAATCACTTGCTCACTTCACATACTAGTGTCCTTTAATTGCGGAATACCGAGGTCATCATTCAACCCCTATTCAGCCACATCTAGCCACCTCACCAAGGGTATTTCCCTCTCTATATACTTTCAACATCACCTCCCCTGAACCTGAGTCACTTCCCACCCCTCTATGGTTCATAGATAGACTGTCTGAGGATATTCCCCCAAATCCTCCCAATTCTTCAGTTCATTTCGCACAAGAAATCTTTCCCCCTACCATAGTCTATCACCCACAATATCTAGATATTTGGTTTATGTCAAGCGAGCCATCACACCATGGTTGTGATATCCCCCCTACATCTTCACCACTTGAGGAAAATCACACTTTGATAGTCACCCATGTCACCTCCCTGGATCCCCTATATTCTCACATTTTCCACTACGACGAAGATATTCTGGAGGAACTCAATACCCCCGATTTCCCATGGAATGCACTCCATCACTGAGAACTTTTTCTCTCACAAGAGGCCTTTGACCCTCCTAGCCAAACCTCCAAATGTGAAATCGAAACCAAGGATTTTATTCCTTTAGGGCATAAATATTGGTTCAACAAACCTATCCCTACCCCAGATGCTTTTGAAGAAGGAAACATGGAAAATGCCTCCCCCACTATCAAAATCAACATTTCCATCAAACCGAGAATCATAGAAGAAATCACCACTGGAGCCACATGCTCCCCTGAGGAACTTACAACTTACAAATCTCTCTAAATACCAAAACATTTTTTCCTATTCATATACAAAGATTCCTAGCCTCGATCCTTCTATCATCAAACATCGCATTGACACATGGCTAGATGTCGCCCTATTCTTTCAAAAGCAACGCCCAATCCACCCATCCAAAGTTGAATCTATCAAAGCCTAAAACTACAAGTTATGTGTTGTTCGGTTCATTTAACCCATTGTGTATACCTCATGGGTTTCCAACCCTATCCCCATTAACAAAAAATAGGGCACTATTTGCGTCTGCACAGACTTTCGAGATCTCAAACATGCTTGTCCGAAAGACAACTTACCAACCCCTTTCATCGACCAAATTATCAATGACTGTGCCAACCATGAGGCATTTTACTTCATGGATGGATTCTCCAGCTACAACCAAGTCCAAATCCATCTAGCAGATCAGCATAAAAATGCTTTTATACCACACGGGGTACGTTTACTTATCGTGTCATGCCTTTTGGACTAAAAAATGCAGGTGCTACATTTCAACGGGCCATGAATTATGTTTTCCATGATCTTTCTCTCATCATCCTCTCTTTCTTGGAAGACCTCACGACTCTATCCAAGAAATGAACTCATCATTTAGACGACTTACGCATCATTTTTCAACACTGTCGCTAGTACAATATCTGCTTGAACCCCCTCAAGTGTGTATTTTTCATCACCATCAGATGCCTTCTTGGGTTCATTGTCTCCCAACATGACATCATGGTGGAACCCCTCAAGGTCCAAGCTATCACAGAAATTCTACCACCTCAGAATTTACGCCAACTGCAGAGCCTACAGGGAAAAGCTAACTTTTTACATTGCTTTGTCCTAGTTTACGCCACTTGCATGCATGGTTTCCTTCACCTACTGCATCATGATATACCATTTCGATGGTATGAACATTCTCAAAGAACTTTTGAGGATTTAAAAGCATCCCTATCAAACACCCATTTTATTAGTCCTCCAGACTATGATCGCGATTACTTCCTCTACTTATTATCTACATCTGTCTCAATAGCAGGAGTCCTTATCCAACTAGGGGATGAGGGACGCGAACATGTCATTTACTACATCAGTAAAAATCTTTCAGGACCACCCCTGAAATATAATCATGATGAGAAACTAGCCCTCGCAGTTGTCCTCACAGTTCAAAAACCGCGTCACTATGTCCTGCTTCGCACTACCAAAGCCATAGGAGATTCCAACCCCATGCAGTACTTTCTTAGTCGACGATAGATAAATGGAAAATTTTCTCGATGGATCATCATCCTTCAGGAATACGACCTAGATTTCTCTACTCCCAAAAGCAAGAAAGCACTCATTCTCACTGAAATCATTACAATGTTTCCCTCAGACGCTAAAGTCTCACCCGTCAATACAGATTTTCCCGACAAAAACCTCTTCTTCATCCCCTCTGATGACCCCTGGTACGGTAGCCTTCTCGTCTACCTTAGGATACAAAATTTTGGGCCCCTCAATACCTCCTCATTGGTGATGTCTTGTATGGACGTGGGGTTGACACCATCCTTCGTCGATGTCTGACCATTGACGAAGCCGACAGAGTCTTGAACGATTTCCATAGCGACGCTTGTGGTGGCCACCTCTCATGTATGTCCACCACCCAAAAAATCATTTGCGCATGATACTTCTGGCCCACACTGTTTCACGACTGCATCCATGCTGTCAAGTGATGTGACAAATGCCAAATCTATGCAAATAAAGCCCAATCACCACCCGCTCTTCTACATGCAGTCATCACCATCGACCCCTTCTGCAAATGGGGCATAAACTTCATGATTTGAAATCCTCCATCCAGTAATGGAGACAAGTACATCATCATGGTCATAGA
Source organism: Picea mariana (assembly GCA_032191745.1). Lineage (NCBI taxonomy): Eukaryota > Viridiplantae > Streptophyta > Pinopsida > Pinales > Pinaceae > Picea > Picea mariana. The sequence continues at coordinate 18,525 of JASDQU010819877.1, forward strand.
TTAGTTTACCAAATGGGCTACACCCATTCCCACCTTCAACAATACCGCTGACACAATAATGCATTTTTTCTTCCGCCACATCATTACCCTCTTCAGAGTTCCACTACAGTTAGTATCTGATCACAGTAAAAACTTTGAGAATGTTATCTTCAAGGAAATATACTCAAAATTAGGTTTCTCCCATGTGTTTTCCACCCCATACTACCCTCAATCCAATGGATAGGTCGAGTCTATCAACAAAGTCCTCAAAACTATGCTACAATGTACTGTCAACAAACATAAGACCAACTGGAATCATATGTTGTTTTCAGCATTATGGGATTATCGCACAACAATCAAAACTGCCACCGGTTGTACACTATTCCACCTTGTCCATGGGATCGAAGCCACCCTCCCTATCGAGTGCAAAATTCCCATGTTATGCACTGCCATTGAGCTATTACCTGACACTTCTCCAATGAAGCAATGCTTGTTGACCTTAGAATCATTAGATGAGGATGGTCGATCTTCATTACAGAACAATGAGGAAGCTAAAAAATGGTCCAAATCCACCTTTGGCTACCATGTCAACCTTCGTTCATTTAACAAAGGAGATCTCTTCCTAGCCTACGATATCACCCATGATACTCTTGGTCATGGGAAATTCAAATCATTATGGCATGGACCCTACATTTTCCAACACTACCTCACTAAAGGCGCATACATCTTGGCCTCTCCAGAAGGATATTATGTCAAAGAACCCATCAACGGGTTATACTTAAAGAAGTTTTATGCCTGAGCGTAGCCATTCTACACTAGGATTTTTCTTTGTACACATTTGTAGAGTTTTTTAGTCTTCTTTTTTACCTCCACTCCTCATGTTTGATCTACCATCTATGTTATTGACAGATGCATCCTCCATCGGCCTACCACATTAGTTACACTGACGGTGCTAGCCACTGGAAACAAAATCTCACTTTGGCCACTTGGGCCCACTATACCCCCTCACATGAATTGCTCCACTCCAATGACATATGTTTAGGCTCAACCACCAACAACTAATCAGAATACGTTTCTGTCATTGGTCTCCTCACCAAGGCCAATCACCGCAACATTCCTCACCTTAGTGTTTTATTAGATTCACAGCTTGTCATCTTGCAGTTCAACAATGTATATTGTGTCTGTGATCCTTGCCTCTTCCACAAATATCTGCAAGTTAGAATCTTATCTCGAAACTTTAATTCAATTAAATTTACATATATTCCATGAAAATTTAATCAAATAATAGATAATATGACTAACCTAGTGTTAGATTGGAATTTATCACATTAACACATCATCCCATATACATAATCATCATACATCAGTCACAACATATAGATTAGACATCATCAAACCATCGAAAACATAAACACATGTAGACATAACAAAGAGCCAAAAGATATGTATCCATATATATATATATATATATATATAT